>CM047806.1:39442487-39569987 GCA_026214975.1 Gentiana macrophylla | reverse complement strand
CCCTATTTAAGGGAGGCTTGGTCAGCTCTTTTGTACAACACAATTCCAAGAGACTAATAGTTTATTGTGAAAAATAGAGAGCTTCTTAGAGAGAGATTTGAGAGAGAGAAAAGGTCGGTCTCAAGCAACCGAGTTTTTAAGTAGCAATCAAGGTGAGATTCGGCAAAGTTGTTCATGTGGACTAGCAGATAGAGGCGAACGCTTGGATGGCTCCGTGCACCATTACTCTCCTTCGACAGTCAAAGCGTCGATCTTTTATATCAAGCAATGTATTCACCGTCTACTACTTATTATGTTTGTTGCTTAAACGAAGTCGATCCTGATTAAAAGGAAATAAATTTTGAATTCCGCTGCGTTCCCGCATAGATTTCCTAATAGTGGTATCGGAGCGAGTTTCGAGTTTAAGCAATAAGCATGTTAATTTGCGTAGTTAATTCTATCGTTTAAATCACGTAATTAAAAGATGAAAGATTTTTTATTCGCAAAAGGATACACGAAAAGAAAAAAATTGGGTTCAGCCATGGTGGTGCTCGGCCGATCGGCGGCGGCACCACCACCGTGTGATCGCCGGCGGGGGCGGCTGCCTCCAGGCTGCTGGCTGCTGCTGGCATGATGCGGTGGTCCCCTTTTTTTTGTTTTGTGTACTTTGTGTTTTCAATATGGTTTATAGTTGTGATGGATATTTCTTTGTTTAGTTGATGCCATGTGGTTAACTAATAGTTCAAATAGTTTGGACTATTGAGATGCCACATGACATTATTTGGTAAATATGATTTGCCTTCAAATAATCTAGGTCATTTTCAAAATTTTGATTTTGGAACGGGCCAAGGTTGGTGCCTTTTGGTTTAGGAAACCAAAAGTCATCCTTTTGATTTTGATTTTGATTTATTTTTGAAATAGTTCTAATTAATTAAAATTAAAATAGAAGTTGTTTAAAATTAACCGTTAATTTTACTTCGATTATAATCAATTAATTAATTACATGTTAATTAGTTAACTGATTAGATAAAATTATTTGATAGATTAAACGTTATTCGATTAATCAAGACGCACGTTGTTAGTTTTTAATTTTATCTTTTTCATAAGATGTTATATGGATTAAATATTGTGTAGATATAATATGATTATACGTACCCCGATTGATCATGAACTCGACCAATAGGATAGATGTGAATGATTTATTTTCCGTTGGTTTAAAAATTGTCCTACGCCGTTGTGAAGAACATGACCTAGTTTATTTTATGCATTATCTCATTCCCGTTAGCTCCCCCCGTGTGCGGCGGGTGTCTTTATTTTATTAAATAAAATTTATGTAACAAGAATGGAGCAGAAGATGGAGAACAAAGGACGAAATAAAGATCCCATTGGAGAATGACGCATTAAAGATCATATTGATTGTGAAGCAATTTACCTTTAGATTGTGACCGCGGTTTTGTCGGGATTTGTATTCAAAACCGCACTAGGAAAAAGTCCATGATAATGCCGGTTACTTTTACGCATTTATTTATTTTGTGTTTGTATTTATTTTATATAATACAATAGATGCATAACTAAAAGCACGATCTAGATGAATGTGTATGATGTATGTACATAGAGATATATATACATGATGTGACCATAATTAAATTAATTAAGAGAATTAATTCAAAATTAATTAAGTGAATTTATTTAAAATTACTCCCACAACAAAAATCGAGTTATATTTGTCTCCCAATATTATAATGACGGTGAAAAGCCTTGTTCAGATCCAACTGATCGGCCCTCGTCGGGAGTTGACCTACCTCGGGTATATCGTCGTTATCGAGATATGATCATTATGAGATCTCATGAATATTTGGGTTACGACTCGACCAGGAGCGTCCCTGTCCAAATTTAGGCTCGGGGTCAAAAAAAAAAAATTAGGCCCTCGCCCTTCGTAAAAAAACAGTAACCAAAATATATATAAAAAAATAAAACAAAAAAACTGCGTGTGATAGTCATGGGTTAGGCCCTCGGCCTTCGAAAAAAAACAGAACCAAAATATATATAAAAAAATAAAACAAAAAAGCTGTGTGTGATAGTAGCATGGGTTTGGAAGGAAAAAAAAACCTACTTATTTGGCGGCTCTAGTCCTAGTTTAAAAACAAAAATTATTGTAGCTTGCAAGATTCAAACCAAGTCTCATGCCTAAAGATACTTGAGTGCTAACCATTAAGGTAATGCATTCCTTGTTCATATAAATACAGTATATATATATAATATTATGTCAAAATTTCGTGGGGCCCTTAAATTCATTGATTTTCGGGAGGGCTCCGGGCCATGGCCCTCTTGCCCCCCCCACAGGGGCGCCCCTGGACTCGACTAAGAATTTTGCGGTGATTGACCCTCGCCAGGGACAAATCGATTTTAGAGACAAGAGATTGACTATCACATAAGATGTGAATTGTCAAGAGTTGACTAGTCAACAAATAGAAGCCGCATGAGATGTGACCGGTAAGTGTATCCACCTTTCGAAATTGACCCGGTCGATCGGCCCTCGTCGGGGATCGAGTCAAATAGATTGGGTTTCATCCACTAAAGAATTAATTAAATTTTTTGAAAGTCAATTGGGAGTAGTTGACTAGTGGGAACAAAATCATAAACCAAAAGACCATATTTGATTTTGCGTGTACGTATAGACAACATTACCGTTTTATCTTTATTTTTATGTTGTAGTTTTTAAGCAAACTTTTATTTCTATGTTTTTATTCTCGATTGTTAAAAACCAAATTATTGACTGTTACCTTTTGAGAAACATTCTCAAGTATGGTTAAGTAATTTTAATCATTTTAATGTAAGAAATGACATGAGCAAGTACGTTATAGTAGTTAAAGACAAAGGGACTACATAATTGATGTAGTGCTCTAAGGCTTTAATTATTAGTCAAAACGAAAGCTCATGATATGATTAAATCACTTGAAATAAGTTTCAACGAATTAATTATATATTGGATACGATCCAATATGATCATTCTGTCATACGATGACAATTAATTCAAACGTTGGATAAGAATAGGAATGTCAAATTTTGGAAAGGTTGTTTTCAAAATTATGAGATTTAAGTATCGACTTAATTCTTTAATCATTGCTTGAAGGTTAATTAAATAAATCATGTTTTGAATATGATTCAAAGCCAAATAAACTATCTAATAAACATTGGATTTCCTTTATGAAAGAAAAAAATTGAAGACATAGCTCTTGTGATTTTCCTTAAGTCTTATGAAGACTTAAACTAAGAAAAATTTACGAGTGTTTAAGTGATTAAAAGGAAAGTTAGGGAATGTGCTTATATAGAGAACTTATTGAAGTTTCTATTCTAGGCAAGTATGTTGAGATAAATCTATCTAAGTTCAAAGTCGACTCTAAGATATATGATATCTTGTGAGTATGATTAAATTAGAAAGATTAAAATACGGAATACACAAAGATACGAAAGTGAAGCAAACATTGCAACATTTTCGGTTTTGTATTCTGAATCTAGTAAACTGATAAATGAACTAAATAAAAATTATTGTGTTCCGGTTCTTATGAAGTACACGAGTTCAGTTATTTGTTAGGATTTATTAGACATATTCAATTGTAAGGATTGAGATTAATCCATATATGATCCTTACTAACACATCAAGCCCTATATACTACTTAAGTGATCCTTACTAACACATCAAACTCTACCCTGAGCCTAAGCAGGTTATGCAGTGATCACCTCAGATTGAGATTAATCCATATATGATCATCTTGTGATTCGATAAGACTTCTCGATTACGGAATTATATCGAGAACTCAAATCAAATCGGTCCAAATTTCTATATGATTATCATCATATATAAATGCCCCACTAGTACCTATTACCGACAGTCCGGATAAGACTGTCACACCTAAAGTGTTATGGGCGCATTATTAGCAAATTAATCTAGAGACCCGTACTCCGATTAATAAACGCTACGGACTAAGTTAATTTTTAGTATATTTCACAAACTCAATCCTCGTGTGTATAGACATACACCGAGTTGTGTGATACATAATCAATATACTTAGGGTTTCAGAAGTGTATTAATATTGGCAATAAATGCGAATAAATAAGATGAAATAAATTTCATCATTTATTTAAATAAAACAATTACAAATTGTCTTTCGGGCATAAAACCTAACAATCTCCCACTTGCACGAAAGGCAAGTGGATTAATTGTTTTAGAGCACACCCTATATCTATATTACAGCAATATAACTCCCACTTGCTTTAAAGAAAATAAGTCATGTCCCTAATACAAATAGTTTCCAAGTGCCGGTTGAAGACTTCTAGCGGGAATGTCTTGGTGAATGGATCAGCAGGGTTGTCAGCAGAGGCGATTTTCTTGACGAAAATGTCACCTCTTTGGATTATCTCCCTGATTAAATGGTACTTTCGGTCGATATGCTTCGACTTGCGGTGATTACGGGGTTCCTTCGAATTTGATACAGCCCCATTGTTGTCACAATAGAGAGTGATCGGATCGTTGTGATTTGGAGAGACCCCTAAACCACTCAGGAACTTTCTGAGCCAAACTGCTTCCTTAGCTGCCTCAGAGGCCGTTATATATTGAGCTTCCATAGTAGAATCAGCCGTGCTGGATTGCTTGATGCTTCTCCAAATGACTGCACCACCACCAATGGTAAACACTGAGCTGAGGTAGATTTGAAATCATCTCTATCTCGATCGAAGTCGAGCGTGTACCCACTGCACATCCAGGTTTGCACCGAATATACCAAAGATATAATTCCTAGTCCTCTTCAAGTACTTTAAGAGGTTCTTTAATGCAATCCAATGCTCATTGCCTGGATTCGACTGATAACGACTGACGAGTCCAACGCCATAATAGATGGCAGGTCTAGTGCACAACATAGCGTACATTAGACTACCTACATCCGAAGCATAAGGCACTCTTCCCATAGCCTCTATTTCCTCAGGAGTCTGAGGACTCTAAGTCTTAGAGAGATGGACGCCGTGACGAGTTGGTAGGTAACCCTTCTTTGCGTTCGTCATGCTATATCTAGCCATCACCTTATCAATGTAAGTGGCTTGTGAAAGAGCTAACATCATGTTCTTACGATCCCGTAGTAATTGGATCCCGAGAACATAATTCGCCTCTCCCAAATCTTTCATTTGGAATTGGCTGGCCAACCAAATTTTAACGTCCGACAACATCCCCTTATCGTTTCCAATCAGGAGAATGTCATCTACGTACAACACTAGAAACGCAACCTTATCCTTAATGACTTTCTTGTATACATAAGGTTCATCAGGATTTTGTTCGAAATCATATGACTTAATGGTGTCATCGAATCTATGATTCCAAGACCGAGATGCTTGCTTCAACCCATAAATGGATCTCAGCAACTTGCACACTTTGTGCTCTTGGCCTTGCTCGATGTATCCTTCTGGTTGCTGCACATAGATTCCTCGTCAAGAAAGCCGTTAAGAAACGCTGTCTTGACATCCATTTGCCAGATTTCATAATCTAGGCATGCAGCAATAGAAAGAAGGATCCGGATAGATTTAAGCATGGCCACAGGGGAGAAGGTCTCTTCGTAGTCTATACCCTCTCTCTGTGTGTAGCCTTTAGCTACTAGCCGTGCTTTAAAGGTTTGCACCTTACCATCAACTCCTCGCTTTCTCTTGTAGAGCCACTTGCTCCCTATAGGTTTTACCCCTTCGGGGCAATCTACAAGTTTCCAGACTAAGTTAGAGTACATGGACTCTATCTCTTGATTCATCGCGTCAACCCATAGATCCTTGTCACGATCATCCATGGCCTTGCGAAAGGACACTGGATCATCTTCCACACCATCAGAGACGGCTACGTTCGCCTCTGATTGTCCATACCGATTTGGTGGCCGAACCACTCTCTCAGTACGTCTGGGTGGATTAGGAGGATGGGTGACTGTTACATTCACAGTGTTGTCTACAGTGACACTAGGTGGCACTTGTGGTCTGACCTCGTCAGAAAGTAAATCCTCAAGTACGACTTTACTTCGAGGCTTGAAATCTATCATATATTGATCCTCCAAAAATGTGGCATTAGTTGAAACTATCACCTTGTTATCTTCCGGATCGTAAAAGCAGACCTCCACGTGTTTTCCTTGGGGTAACCCTACAAGGCAGACATACTTTCGTGACGCTTTTTGTAGTTTACTAGTCTTGTCCACCAGCACATGTGCAGGAATCCCCAAATGCGGAAGTGATTTAGGCCTTCCGGCCGTCCCCTCCACATTTCATAAGGTGTCTTTGTGACAGACTTTGACGGTACTACATTCAGTATGTATCCCGCTGCTTCTAGAGCATATCCCCAAAAAGATATCGGTAGCGAGGCGTAGCCCATCATTGATCTGACCATGTCAATCAATGTTCTATTTCTCCTTTCAGCAACTCCATTTTGCTGAGGTGTCCTAGGCGCAGAACGTTGGGAACGGATCCCATGTTCAAGTAGGTAGTCAGTGAATTCAGTATCTAAGTACTCTCCTCCGCGATCAGAGCGAAGGCATTTCAAAGACTTGCCTAACTGTCTTTCGGCTTCTGCTTGAAATTCCTTAAACTTGCCAAAAGTCTCGGATTTTCGATGCAGCAGATAAACATATCTGAATCTCGAGTAATCATCGATGAAAGTCACAAAATACTCGGATCCGCCTCTAGCTTGCACATTCATCGGACCACAAAGGTCTGAATGTACTAACTCTAGAGGTTCTTTGGCCCTATTCCCTTCGAGAAGGGATGTTTAGTCATTTTTCCTTCCAGGCAAGATTCGCAAACCGGCAATAAGTCAACAGATAACTCTTTTAAGGTATCACCCTTAGCCAGTCGTTTGAGTATTTCCAAGGAAATGTGACCTAGCCTAAGGTGCCAAAGATATGTACTATCTTCTTTATGAGAAATTTTCTGCCTTTTAGCAGATTTTTGATGCGCTACTTTAAACATTTCAGTATTTAACAAGGGAGCTTGCGTGGGTTTAATGAAATACAATCCGTTTTCTAATACAGTAGTACACAAAGTAAAACCATTCTTTGAAATAGTAAACTCATCATTCATAAAAGAAACAGAGTACAACTGGTCTTTCAAAGCAGGATACGAAATTAAATTTCTACGAAAATTCGGAATGGTGAAATAAACATTGTCTAAATGTAAAACTTTATTTCCAAAATGTAAAACCACACGCCCCATCGCTTTTCTTTGAAACTAACGCCCCGGTGCCGACTCTCATAACTTGAGCTCCTTCCTCTAGCTCCTGAAACTAACTAAGGATCTGCAAAGAAGAACATACATGGTTAGTAGCTCCAGTATCCAGTATCCAAATTGATACATCTTTAGCTACATTGAAAGATTCCTAGACGAGTAATTCATGATTACCTTTCTTATCTTTCCCATTGCTAGCCTTTACCTTCCCATCCTTTACATCTTTGAGATATACGGGCAGTGATGGACGCCAGTGCCCTATCTCATTGCAGTAATGACACTTGCCCTTGGGCTTGGATGGTGTATTCGGCTTAGCCTTCTTCTTCATAGGTTTAGGCGCCGGCGCAGTTTGTTTCTTATTCTTTTGTTTACCCCTTTGGTTTGACTTAGACGCTTTGGTCGAGACCACATTGGCCTCACCTTCTTTTCCTCGCTCTTGGGTTTTATCTTTCAAGAAAGACCTCATAGACTTGAGTTCATTGATCAACTCCGTCATGGAAAGGTGAGCCTTAGACATGACGTAGCTGGTCCTGAACGTCAGGAAATCAGATGTCAGAGATTCGAGAATCACTGACACTTGGGTAGCATCGTCTATAATCGCACCATGAGTTGCTGCATCAGTGAAGTAACTAATCATGTTCATCACATGACCAGTAATCGACTGGCCCCACCTCATCTTGGCATTGACAGCCTTCCTCACGGCCTCGTGTCTTGCTTGATCAGACGGTTTGCCAAACAAGGTGGTTAAATGCTGCAAGATTTCTCGTGCAGTATTAAAACCCTCAATATTGCTCCAAATGACATCCGACCTTAATCGAGGCTAAGAAGATGCCTCTTGCCTTATTATTCGCCTCTTGCCATTTTTGATGTTGATCGAAAATGCGTTTAGGCGGATTTTGAGGAGGAAGAAACAGGCACTCCTCAGCCAAAACAAACTGTGCATTCTCAAATACGAGCACCACGTTTACGTTACTTTTCCACTTAGTAAAATTGTCGCCATTTAGCTTATCATTCAGTAAAGTTTGAATTTGCGAAGACATGTTGCTGTAAATAAAATGACAAAAACTTAATCAAATATACACTACTATATCTTGTATTTTAGGAATAATAAACTATATAAAGTCTATCCTAACATTCTAAGGATTTAACCTCGCATAGTACTATCCGAGAGGGTCGATATTAGCACTATGATGGTTAAACTGAGACAATCTCTCTCAATGATTAAGCTTCGAGAATCGAACATCTCTCGGGAATCAGACATCCCGGACCTTAATCATTGATTACCTTCCTTTTTCTAGCCTAGATATTTCAAAAATATCCATAAAGAGTGTGACCTACTATATCAGATCTCAGAGTACGCCCCGAGTATGCCTACGAGGGGCAGGTCAGTGACCCGGCGAGTACCCGATATCCTATCCTTTCGGAGACCAAGCCTTGAATTTTGATAGCGATGAACACCATCCGAAGGGGGCCGAAATCAAAGCGGCACGAGGTGTCACCATTCTCTCACGTGCTTGCATCTATAGTAGAGGCCGTGGGGTTGTTGTCGCCTCCCCGCTCCCACTCAATATTTTGAAAAAGTGGTGGGTTTACTGATTACGGTTTTGGCCTTGACATTAAGAAACAATAAATCAAAGTACTCCGAATAGGGTCGGTTATGTAGGCAAGCCTATGCCGTCTTATTCGTTGGAACATATGTGACAGTTCAGGCCAATCCGGCAAGAGAAGCCCCGTTTAGCCCGAAGGCTTATCGGCTATGCTAAGTCATGTCGAACTGCTGTAACGTACATCACACGTGGAGGGGAGTCGATTGAGTCGAAGCTCGGTTGAACTCACCCAACCATGGTTAGACCATTTCCGAACCCATGTAATAAGATTCTCCGATTTCTAAATTGTCACCGAAAGCGTAATCTCATTTCTGTTTAAGGTGGATTTATCACAACTCAGTGTATGGCTATACACACGAGGATTGAGTTTGTGAAATATACTTAAAATTAACTTAGTCCGTAGCGTTTATTAATCGGAGTACGGGTCTCTAGATTAATTTGCTAATAATGCGCCCAGAACTATTTAGGTGTGACAGTCTTATCCGGACTGTCGGTAATAAGGTACCTAGTGGGGCATTTATATATAATGATAATCATATAGGGCTGGACCGATTTGATTTGAGTACTCGATATAATTCTGTAATCGAGAAGTCTTATCGAATCACAAGATGATCATATATGGATTAATCGCAATCCTGAGGTGATCACGCATAACCGCTTAGACGGGGTAGAGTGTGATGTGTTTGTAAGGATCACTTCAGTAGTATGTGGTCCAACACTTCGTTGGCTCTATTCTAGAATGAGTGAGTGGTCCGTGTTATCACAGATATGGAATCCATTCCTTCCCTCGGGAAGTAGACAGACAGTTCCCTTATTTGTTAACCCTAGAAACTGATCGATCGGCCGAGTTCATATTATATTGGTTATGAACTAATTGATCACTAGGGGTGAAGAGAGTTTGAGAAAGTAACTAATACTTGAGTAAACTTCAACTTAGTTTATTCATCAAAATGGAGGAAGTATAAATAGTTACAATTGATGGGAGATACTAGCTAGCTTGGGCGGCCACTAGATGGGCGGCAAGCATGCATGTGTAAAAAGTAAAAGTATGTCTATGACATAAAGTAACTAGAGTTTGACATATTAATTGTTTATATGTACCACAATTAATATGTCCTTTTACAAATAAAGTGTACAAATAATGTATACACATAATGTATACATTTAAATAAATAAATATTACATACTATTTGATATGTAATATTTCCACACCCCCATCAAACTGGGTTGTATATGTTTATACAGCCAAGTTTGCTACTAAGTCGGCTGAACATAAGTGGTGGAATGGCCTTGGTGAGAATGTCGGCGATTCAGTCTGCTTTGAGGAACATACTTTGAGTTGAATAGTCTTTGCATCAATCTTCTCCTTCAGAAGTGTCTCACAATGTCCACATGTTTGGTTTTATCATGATGGATGGATCTCTCGCCATGCATAATCTTTGAATTATTGTCACAAAGCAGAGTGTGATAGGTGTTGAATAGCGGATGAAGGTCGATCAGACCCTTTTTATCCATAGAGCTTCACAAATACCTGTGACTAGTGCCACGAGTTCGGCTTCAAGATCGCTTTTGGAGATGATGAGGTTGTTTCTTGCTCCTCCAGGTGACAAGATTTCCCATACATAAGAAAAGAGCTCTGTAGTGGACCTTCTGTCTATGTGGCGGCCAACCAATCAACATCGAGTGTAAACCTTGATAGATCTCTCACAGACTTGGTGAAATGAAGGCCTTGGCCAGAGTGGATTTCAAGTACCTCAAGATCCCGCTCACAAGATCCCAATGTTGCTCAAGAGGGCAATGCATGAACCGGCTTATCAGATCGACTCCATATGCAATATCAGGTCTTGTATGGGATAGATAAATGAGTTTCCTACAAGTCTCGATATTGATCCTTCCCTCGACAAAGAATGTCACCATGCAACAGGTATTACTGGGTCACTGGGGATGGATAAAAGAGTTTGCGACCTCAAAGATACCGCTTTCCTTCAAAGAGTCCAAGACATATTTCCTTTGAGAGATAGAGATACCCTGGTTGTTTCTTGCAATTTCCATTCCAAGGAAGTATTTAAGATAGCCCAAATCCTTGACTTGAAACACCTTTGCCAAGTAGGGTCTTCAAATTTTGGATCTCAAGAGAGTCATCACAAGTAAGGATGATATCATCCACATATACAATAAGAATGGACTTCTCTCGGTTGGTTGTCTTGATAAACATAGCGTGATCTCGAGTTGCATTGATGATATCCAAGCAGCCTTTGACCACAAAGAGTGAGTTTCCCAAACCAGGCTCCCGGGATTGCTTGTGCCTTATAGAGATTTCCGAGTTTGCATACCTTGCCCCGAGTGTGAGGATTGACAAAACCGGGAGGTACATTCATGTAGACTTCCTGGTGAGGTCACCATTGAGAAAAGCATTTTGATATCCAATTGGTGTAGAGGCCGGTCAAGTTGGACAAATGCTAGAGAAATCAAAGACTCGACAGTGTTCGGCTTTTGCCACCGGTGCAAAAGTTTCTTTATAGTCAATGCCATAAGTTTGAGTGAAACCCCTTGCAACCAACCTGGCTTTGTACTTGTCAATTGTACCATCAAGATTGTATTTGATAGTGAATAACCATCTGGCAATTGATTGTTTTCTTGCCTTTTGGAAGAGTTGTGAGATCCCAAGTATGATTATCCGGAGGCGTCATATCTGTTTTAACAGCAGCCTTCCACTTATCATTTTTAAGAGCCTCCTGAATATTTTTAGGAATAGAGTGAGAGTCCAAGTCCTGTGTAAACATGGCAAAGACAGAGACAACCGATCATAAGATAAATAAGTATGAATAGAGTGATCGGTGCAAGATCTCTTTCCCTTCCGAGAGCAACAGGCCTATCATCAATGTCAACAGTGTCTGAGAGTCAGTAGATTGGCCGAGTGTCGATGAGCTCGGGGTCGGCAGGCTCTGGGTCGAGTAGTCTCGTGTTCGATGAGGGGCCGAGAGTCGAGGGGAGCCGAGGTTCATCTCGCCGAGAATCGAGAGGTTCTTTGAGGTTAAGAGTTTCTTTGAGGAAAGGGTTTAGGTCAATTTCAATCAAAGTTTCCACGATGATCGCCAAAGTGGACTTGTTGTAGTAGGAGTCCTTTCAAAAATTTGACATCCATAGAATTGTAAAATCTCTTTTCGGAATGAGAGTAACACTTGTAGCCTTTCCCGCCCTTTGCATATCCTAGAAACCGCACTTGTGAGCTTTGGGATCAAGTTTGCTCTGTGTTGGGCATGGATATAGACAAACACAAGACAACCAAAGATTTTGGAGGTAATCGGGAAATAAGATGAAAGGAGAGTGTGTGGCTGTGTGGGGTTTTGATAGGAGTTTTGAAGCCTAACACCTCTTTGGGAAGTCTCGTTGATTAAGTATGTGGAAGTCAATATAGCTTCACCCCACATATATTTTGGAACATTTGTGGTAAACATGATAGACTAGCCATTTCTAGCAGATGCTCTGTTCTTTCTCTCAAAGAAACCCATTTCTTTGAGGAGTCTCAACACAACTCTCGATATGGACAATTCCCTTATTCATCAAGAAATTAATGAGATTAGACTCATAATATTCAAGAGCATTGTCAGTCTTCAAAATTTTGATCTTAGTGTCAAACTGAGTGGAGACCATGTTGTAAAACTCTTGAAAGATGGATCCAACTTCAGATTTATCCTTCATTAAAAATAACCAAGTGGTTCTGGTGTGGTCATCTATGAAGGTAACAAACCACCTCTTCCCCTGTTATGCTTTTTACTCTTGAGGTCCCCATACATCACCGTGAATTAAGGTGAATGGTGTGGATGGTAAGTGAGGTAATTTTGCATACAGATTTGGTGAGTTTGGCAAATTGACAAATATCACATTGAAGATCATTCAAATTACAACCTTTAAACAATTCAGGATCTATAGACTTTAAATAACTAAAACTGGGATGTCCTAGTCTATAATGCCATAACATGATATTGTCAAGGTTTTGAGTGCAGGCTGCTGAGGCAGATTCAGTCTTCAGTCTTCTGTCTTCAGCAGGGTCGACCACATACAGTCCTGAGCACGGTTTAGCAGTCTCAATCACTGCCTTTGAGGAATGATCCTGGAAAGTGCACTGATTCTCATTAAAAACAAAAGTCCAGTTCAAATCTTTAGTAAGTTTACTGACAGATATGAGATTGCAATCTAATTTTGGAACAAATAGGACATCCTGTAGGCATATCTTATTAGTAAGTTGCACCTTACCAAAACCTTTTGCACTAGAGATAGATCCATCAGTAGTCTTAACATTGTGAATTTGGGGACATGGCTTAAGTTGAGTAATGATAATTTTTATTACCAGTCATATGGGATGAGGCCCCAGAATCAACAATCCAGGTTTCATTACTAATAGATGAGTAGAATTTACCTTGTTGGCATGAGAGGCTATGTCAAGAGAGTGAATACCTCCCCTTTTTGTTGAGTTAGGAAGGCTTTGAATGCAGCAAGTTGTGCATTCAACCTGCTTTCATCTTCTTCTTCACTTATGTGTTCCGCCTCGACTTTCCTTAAGCGTGTCTTGAGGTTTTGGAGGAGTTAGGCTTGCCATGTAGTTTCCAGCACGTGTCCTTGGTGTGATTTGTGCGTTTGCAGTGGTCACAGAACAGCTTCCCAGTTTTATCAGTAGGCTTCCTATAAGCCTCAGTAACCTCAGCAGGTTCCGACAATGCAGGTGGCACTCTCAAGAGGTTGTTGTCGCAGGGAGTTCAAGAGCATCACTTTCCTCCTGCTTTCCTCATGTTTGACCTCAGCAAACATGGATTTGAGATTTGGGAGAGGTTTAGTAGCCAGAATTCTACCTCTAACATCATCAAGAGTAGGATTCAGTCCAGTGAGGAACTTGAATACTCTCTTCTTTTCTATGATGTCTTTATACAGAGCAGCATCCTTGACATCATTCCAGGAGTGAGTTTCCAACATATATAGGTGTTGCCATGCCTTAGATAGTTGGTTGAAATATTGAGTCACAAACATACCTCATTGTCTGCAGTTTTGAATTTGAGCTTCAAGCTCATAGACCTCTGATGTATTGTCTTTCTTGGAGTAAAGATCCCTGGCATTATCCCAGATCTCCTTTGCAGTATCATACATCATAAAGTTCTCACTAATCTCTTTTGTCATTGATCTTGTGAGAATGGTCATGACTTGATTATTAGTAGTATCCCATGCTTCAAATCCTGGGTCATCTTCAGCAGGGGCAGGTTTAGAGCCGGACAGGTATCCCATCTTACCTTGTCCAGAGATGTACATTTTCATAGACCTTGACCACAACAAGTAGTTGTTGCCATCAAGTCTATGATTAGTGTAAGATGAAGAGTCAGTGACCCCAGTCTGCTGAGGCAGCTGGGACTCAACTGAGGGTGAGGAAGCTTCAGATAATGAAGACATTCTTGATTCAGCAGGGTACTGAGAGTTTGCAGCAGATTCAGGAGTTTAAGTCTCCGATACCATGAAGAGAGTTTGAGAAAGTAACTAATACTTGAGTAAACTTCAACTTAGTTTATTCATCAAAATGGAGGAAGTATAAATAGTTACAATTGATGGGAGATACTAGCTAGCTTGGGCGGCCACTAGATGGGCGGCAAGCATGCATGTGTAAAAGTAAAAGTATGTCTATGACATAAAGTAACTAGAGTTTGACATATTAATTGTTTATATGTACCACAATTAATATGTCCTTTGACAAATAAAGTGTACAAATAATGTATACACATAATGTATACACGAAATAAATAAATATTACATACTATTTGATATGTAATGTTTCCACAAGGGGGTTAATGGTAAATAGGATAATATGTTTCGAGAAGGGTTTACGGAAATATCCCGAATCAAAGTGAACAGTCTATGGAGGATTTATCCGTATGTAATGATTATAACAGTGGACGCTTTCGACTCATAAATTGAGTGTAAGTTATCTATATTCGATAGAGTTCAGTTTCGGGTTTATGGTGGTGTAATCCCGAAATTAATAGGTTGGATATAATTATTCATCTGATTTAATAATTTAATCTATTTTATTGTAGATTTATCGAATATGGGTCCATGGTCCCCCGACGTTGCTCCTCGAAATAGCATAATTGGATTTCTCGTCGTTGCACCTCAATTATAATTAAATAGTGGATTGGGCTATTTAATTTGATATGTGGATTAATTGTTTAGTTGGACTAAATAATTAAATACATGGAAAAGAAATTTTTCGTGGACTCGGCCCAAATAAGTGTGTTGACCTTTTGACCTCATTGGTCAAATATAGGAAAAATGCGTGGACGTTAATTGTTTAATAAGTGGGGCGCATGTTTTATTATTATTATTTTTTTTTTTTTGCCAGGAAACGAAAGACCTAAATACTACGGGGAGGATTCAACTCGGTCTCCAAACACGGAGCCGGGTAGACCCTAGTGTGCCACTTACTAGGTATGTACCTTGGTACCGCATGTTTTATTATTTAATTATTAGGAAATTGATTTTCTTGGATAATTATTTAATATGTGATTTATCTTTTATTTGTTAAATGTTAATTCATGGAATATTAGATAATAATATGATTTATCTTAATTTGTTTGGGATAATCATTTTATTTATCTTTTATTTGGAATAAAGGATTATTGTAATAATTATCTCTTAATTATTTAATCCTTGGAGATTAAGTTTTATTCTCCTATATAAAGAGAGTTCTTCCAAGCCTTTTGATATACACATTGAACACGCCATATTGGGAAGAAAGAGCTTAGAATTTTCAGCTTCTTTCTTCGGGTTTCGAGTTGGAATAATCTTCGGGATTATTCCGGTAGCATATCAAGGAGGTCCGGCGGCGGGAAACACCATCCATTTGGTGTTGCTGGGAGACACACGTTGGAAGACGGTGGCTGCTCAATCACGTGTTCTTGGAGCCTTTTTGTTCTTAGAGTTAAGCACCATAAAAAGGTAGGCTCCTATACCCCCTTGTAGATTTAGATCTTTAATTTATGTTCTTTGTTTCGTTTAGATCTAGATCTGATACTTCCGCTGCGTAATCAGGTCAATCTATGATTGATCCGACGATATTACATCTAACAGATATAGGAAATGAAATCTCAACTAAGTATTTGTATGGCTGTTGACGGACCTTTTCTAGGTGTTACGATCCTTACCGGCAGTGTACCGGGTCAAATTGTAGTGCTAGTCTGGTGAGTCAGGTCGTATCCTCAGGGAAATGAAGATCTAATTCAAAGTGTGGTTAAACAACAAGAAGCTATTATTAACTCGATCTAAGTCGCAGTTTTATCAGTTTTATCGGGTTAGATCGTTAGATGTTAATAAAACAGTAAATATAATATATATATATAAGTACAGATATATATAGATATTTTTGAGATCTAGCCAAGAATACGTTCTATTGAATTACGATATCTTTTAGTAGAAATAAATGATGAGATCTTTTCCTTGATGCAAGGAGGTCAATTATATAAGAACGGTGTACTCTAAGCTAGACAACTCCTCCTCACACGAGCGTATGAAATTGTCATATGTCAAATTGTCATTAGTTTAATCTCCACAATCGCCCCATGCTAATCTCGGTTAGTACGAGCAAGTGCAGTACAAATCTACCCCGGATAAAAGAGGTTATTCCGTTTGTCGACGGCCGATGTTATTCAAAAGGCTCCGGTTGTCGGCGGATCGATTTAACTTTCCGGTGTTAGTTTCAATTAAACCGTTGATTTTAACATTATTACGATCTTGAGCACAAATTTAATAAGATTCATCTTTCCCAAGACAAATCGCTTCGGGTAGGAAATAGGATTCCGTTGTCACGCTTTCACTCGCCATTTTTACCTCCGGTTTTTCTACCTTTTTCTCATATCCTAACTTCACCGCTTAGTTCGTCATTAGGTTACGATTTCGTTTATATTGATTAGCTATGTCAATATTAACGTTTCATTAAGCTCAGGTAGAAAAAGATTCATTATAATTGGATTTAATCATTATTACCGTGAGTCGATCATCCATTTTACCAAAAAGATTAACTAATTCAAATTCATATCTTGGCTAGATATTACTACTACTAATATATATATGTATATAAATAGATAGAAATAATAAACATAATAACATTAGAAAATTACCGATTACAATCTTTGAATTGGAGCCTAATCCTCGTGAAAGTAACAACGGCTTCGAGACAACAATCCTCGATAATAAATCCAAGCATTACAACGATACTACTCTATTTATTTATACACATATGCATATATATATATACATACATCGACATACATATATATATATATATATATATATGGGCCCAAAACACAAAAGAAATAAAAAGAAAGAGGTAGAGGAAAATATATATAGATATATATATATATATATATTTTGGGGCATCTTGAACAAATGGACTGAGGGGAGTATTTATAGGGCTAGTGCACCGGCGCGGGCCGGTCTTTTCCCGGCTCGGGCCGGTGCTACAGTGCAGATTCTCTCCTTGTCATACCCACGTGCTGTAATGATAATTATTCCGGCTCGGGCCGGTCTTTTTCGGTTCGGGCCGGACTTTGAAAAATATCCTTCTTCGGTTTTCTACTGTTTCGATATTAATTCTTCAGTTTTTCATCACACGTACCCTGAAACAGTCAAAAACACGAGCCACAGTAATTTTGACCACAAAAACTTAAGTTTTATTAAATTTATAACGATAATATCTATTTATAACGATTTAGGTTTTTATGAGTTTTTAGTATATTTTTATGAAATTATACGATATTTTATATAATAATTACTACTTATACATTTTGATAAAACTTAGTAATTATGACTTGAATTGGTACAATAATGCTCAAAACGGTATCAGAAATGGGGTAAAATGTTATAATAATGAGTGTTAATTTATCTCTCATCAGCTGTTATCCTTAATATTTGGTGGTCGTTCTAGACATAGTCTCTATGGAGGGAATCGTGTGATCAGATGTCATTCTGATGACGTCTGAACCATGTGATTATGAATCATGTGGGTAATACGTATCTTATCAAAAGATGACTAAAATACCATTTTATGAAAATGTTATAAAATCTAGAAAGTTGTCTAAAGCCTAAACATACCGATGTTTGTTGGCTTATGATAATTAATGCCACAAATAATTGTTTATTAATCTCTATGACTATTTTTAGAAATAGTTTAATGTACTTGGTGAAGTACAACAATCTGGGAAGCCCGAAAAGTTCGAGCTAGTACTGATATGAGATTGATGAGCTACTTAGGAATTAATCTTCAATTGGACTGAAGCAATTAATACCTGAAGGGAGCCTAGTATGACGTATGCAACTTTGGGGCATATCCTAGCGAGTACTCTAGATGTTATTTACTTACCCGCGGAGCAAACTGTTTGCCTCCAAACATGCTGTCTTCTAGAGGAAGTGTCCCTTCCAAAAGACACAATGGGAGTAAATGAGATCTCAAAAGAGTTTGAGAGCCACAAGGAGAGATTCAACCATGAACGTGAGCAGACGCCACATAGTGATGAGGTGTAGAACACTACTCAGTGCACACAAATGTTCTATAAGTCTGTGGATAACCTCAAGCCTGAAAAGGCTGTAGGTATGTTCATCTTGAAGAATGAATATCTCACGACTTATGAAGGAATGTTTGAAAGGCAAGATTGAGAGATATGTCCAGGAGCTATAATATCTGAATTAGATTCCATCAGTGACAACCAGGTTGTGAACCTAGACTGACTTACCTAGAGGAAATGTCTCTGAAAGGCTGACATGGATAGTAATATGATTACCATAAGGATGTTGTGACGGCTGAAATGTACGGGGTGTAAACCTTGTAATTATCTTTCTGCTGCCAGTTGAGCCCAGTTCTATTCAGACTATGCTAGTTTTAACTTCGTATCATGGATATATGATAGTGTCGAAGACGTTGGGCAAACAGCCCGATGTTCATAGACGATAACATGATATGTGAGCCCACGAGATCCATTTATGGACTCAAACAAGTTTCTCTAGACAATTTCTTTGTTTGATAATCAAAGGAGTTTGATTTAGTCAAAAGAAGGAATATGCCCAATGTGCAAGAGGGATAGTGGGAGTGTGTTACGATTTTTTTTTGAGTAAGGTATTGGATATCTCTCTCGGGAATTATCACCCCATGTCACAGTCAATTAATGTTTGGTAGTTCAAGTTCTTTATGAAAGCACTTGGATTAGCAGTTTTTAGCTTTGAAATAAGAATCTATAGTGATAGATTTAACTATTGTTAGTTTATAGTTTACCTATATAGATGTGATGCTAAAAGAGTTTAGCATAGATCGCGATAGGAGATACTGCTAGCCGGTGTTCTTAAGATCTATATATGTTAGGACGTTAGTCCTAAAGATAAGGTGAAAGATGACGCTTATGGAAGGTTTCCTTTGCTACTGCGATTGGAACCATCATAAAATTTATGCCAGATGTTCATAGTCCGTGAAGAGTCATGAGCAAGTATGAAAGTAAATCTGGTGAATGTCGAGAATATCCTTTAACAAGTTAAGGATTGTTTCCTAGTTTATTGAAACTTGGAATTAAACAAACGTAGATATACAGATGTGTACCTTGAATCTTATGAAGATAGTGGGAGCTATGGTCTGGGTTTGCAGTCACTTTGATTAAGTGATACAGTGAGCTGGAAATGTTCTTAGCTAGAAAACACTGGAGATTCTACAATTGGCCAAAACACAGTAGTGCCTTGGAGGCACAGCGGGAGTAGTACATGGATCTAGAAGGTTCATTCCTGAACCTTGTACGGCTCTTCCACCTTTTCTATATAGCTGATATAGTAAGTGGATTCAATGCTTGAAGCAAGGACCAGGGTCTCGTCAGAGATTCATGTGTGCGTTGAGGTGGTTCCCTTTGACTTGGTCATTTGGGGTATGATATGAAGATAGTCTGAGTCCCTACGGATGGTGATCCGTTCACGCTTAGGGTTGGTTATGAGTATTGCATGAGATTTTTGTCTTTTTTTTCCGGGTTGTCTTTGAAATCATTGTTCCGGCACTATTTGTTGTGGTGTTGAGAGAGCTTACTCATGTGTTATGATATCTCAATTCTTCTTGCTTGACATGTGGTCTTTAGGTTCTTTTGGTGTAATTGTGACACACGCAAAAGAGACCAAGAAGATGCTGCAAAGTGCACAATTTTGGTTGTTGAAGCAAAGTCTTATCTTGGAATTTTTTTTATTGCTGAAATCCAATGTTTCGATGGGTCATCGTCTTTACGTTTTTTTTTTCATCCATTAAAGCCAAATAGTTATGCTTCAGAGTTGAAGATCTAATATGTACTTCATGTGTTCATGAACACTTGCACGAAAAGCCTTTAAACCAACACAATCGAGTTGAGGGAGAAGAATCAAAATGTTAAATAACTGGGTATTTTTTCAGGGGTTTATGGTTAAAAAAAGACAATTTAAACATAGAAATATGCAAAGAGGACAATGAAATTTTTTTTTCGGGTAAAAAGGATATATCATTATTCCACTGTGATAGTGAAACGTTGGATTTGAGACCAGTTCCACTGTACCAAACAGTGGATTTGGGGTTATGAACAGTGGATTTGTTATTATCACCCAATTTATATTTCACTGTCTTGATTCCTATTTTCTCCATCTTTTTGTCTTTTTAAACCCCTCCCCTTTTTTCGGATGTATTTACGTTGAATTAACGTATGACATTTTGTATTTATTTAATTTTATAAAATACGGTGGATTCACAAATTTTTTTTTTTAAGGGAGGATTCACTATTTTTTCTAATGTCTATCTCCGTGCAACACTATATATATATATATATATATATATATATATATATATATATATATATATATATATATATATATAGAGAGAGAGAGAGAGAGAGAGTGTGTTTTTTTTTAGCTCTTAATTTTTTATTTTTTTTTAGGAAACTAACAAATTTTATTAATCAAATCAAGTCCGCTAAAACAACAGAAGTTACATTGTTCGGAGATGTGCTCTCCAGTCAACGACACCCAATGAATCAACTCATAGTCGAGCTAGCAAGTGAGCCAGTACGTTTAACAAAAGAAAAGCAAACTGAAGAAAAAGTGGCGGCCGCATCCACAACACAATCCTACAATAAATTGCCAAAAGACAAGAAGTCATCCTCTTGACAGGCAAGCCGTTGAACACAAATCAAATTGTCTCTATCCACAGTCAACATAGATAGACCCATCCGCCGCCCCTCCACCAAGGTCATAAGAACTGCTCTCAACTCTAGCATCATAATCTTAATACATGTGTCTATGCGAAAGAGTAAGCTGCCAAAATAGACCTCTGATGGTCTCGGAAGATGAGACCAATCCTCGACGCATGAGTCATAACAGAGGCATCAACATTACATTTAATTGTTCCAGCTAGCGGCTTTTCCCAAAGATCTCCCAACTCGTGCTGCTGTACTGGGCAAAGTACCTGATTGGCCTGTAGAAACTTCCGTGCTGCACTAAGAGCCGATGAGCAAACACGAGACACATACATTGCCTGATTATCGTAAATCACGCTGCAACACGCTTTCCAATTATGCCACATCACCCACACAAACTATGCCAATTCTTCACGCGACAGTCGGTCTAAGAGAAGCATAAAGTAGCCCTAAAATCCGAAGCTCTCCCCGGTGTTGCTAAGTGGCCAAAAGGCGATTTCTCCCACACCCTAGCCACTAACTCGCATTCAAACAATGCATGTGCCATGGTCTTGTTTGCAGCCCTACACACCGGACAATGTCCATCTCCTAAGTTACGTTTAGCCAGATTACAAGCTACAGGCAGACACTCGTGTAAATACCTCCACAGGAAATGCTGGATACGAGGCTGGACCCCGACACCCCAACATTGATGCCACACTGCATCCACTCCACTAGATCCTGACGCCGCTCCCCTGTCAGACCCGGTCTATACAAAGATAATGCTAGGTGATAGCCAAACTTAACTGTATAAATCCCTCCCGCTCGTAATGCTAGATGCGTCTATCTAAATGCCTACCCAGCGTAATCGAAGTACGAAGAATTGTGTCACTCTCCCAAGCGCTAAATTGAGCTCTCACGAATGGAGCATTCCACCACCGAGTTCCGGGAATAAACAGATCCTTCACTTTACAATTCGTCGGAAGGCAATGACCTGTATGCGGTACTCGAAAAGAGCAGGGAAAGTCCACCCAAGCATCATGAAACACAAACACAGAGGAGTCGTCCCCAACTGCCACCGAATCCCACTCATCAATAGGTCTCTCCCTCAAGAATGCTCCGCCACAAAAACGACGGCCTTGACGTATGAGGAGCCGCCAAGAACATGCTAGTACGGAAGTATTTCGCCCAAAGCACCCGGCTAACAAGCGACCCCAAGTGAAGGTGAATACGCCAGACCTGTTTCGACCAGATTGAAGCATCCTAAATCTCTAAGCCCCAAACCTCCCTGGGTCTTTGGCCATAATTTTTGTTTAGAAATAAAAACTTGTGATGAATGATAATGAGTTGTTACTTAGCCTTCTGATTGCAACTATATGATTTTGTTCGGGGAAAAAAAAACACAACAACTTTCTGTTGCAGATGCTATATTTGTGGACATATATTTATTTATTTATTTTGAATAATATTGTTATGGATTTTTCCGTATAGTAATATTTTAAGAATGAAATAGTATTTTTCATTTTCTTATCGTTTGTTTTTTATGGGTCTGGTCTATCTGATATAAACAAACAAACAAATATCGGCTGCAATATAACAGTCCCCCATCAAGAAGACAACTTGTGAAGCTGTCTTTCGTCCAATCGTCCTTGCAAAATTGCAGTATCCGTTGTCCATTTGAACCAAAAGCAAGCTTGCCTTCTTGCAACCCGCAACACCCCCCCGCCCATCCTCCTCAGTATCTCAAGCTGCGGAGAATAAGCTGAGCTGAGCCTCGATCACTAAGTTTACATAATATCGATCGATCATGGCTTCTCCTACCCCTGTTACGGGATCGTCATCAAGCACACCCTCGCCTAACCCCAATATGAGGTTCAGCTTTTCTTTCTTGTTCTTTTCCTCTCCGTTTTCAAGGAATATTCACTAACACTCTCTCTCTCTTCTTTTTTATGCCATGGTCGTTAGGCATGAGTTCTTCCTCGTTCCATGCCTATAGATGCCGTGCTTTCTTGTTTTTCTATAAATTAGTCAGAGGGAGGGAAAATAAAGAAAAGTTGTGCTGAAAATTCCCCCTTTTGAACCCTTCTTGTTGTTGCCTTGTTGATTCTACTAATTATTACAAGGAAAAGTGGTGATGAAAATTACTGAAAGCTTATTAATTTGCTAGAACTTGAAGTTTTTGACATGAATTTAATAGCTTAGCCAATTACTAGTATATTCTTTTAGCTATCATTTTTACTCTTCAATCATTGAAAATATCTATTATCTAATGTCAATTGTACTCCTCTCAGATTTTGGAAACAACTTACCCAACATTCAGATAGATTACTAAACTATTTTCCTCAATGAATTTGCATCACTTGCTTTGATTTGCTTGAGGATTTTGAGTTTGGATCGATGCCTCTCTATTGTCTAATATGCTTACTTACTTGAGATCTCATTATCTTTGTAGTATCATCTTGTTGTGTTTGTAAAGTCTGTAGTAGTGTTTTAGAATACTTGCTCGAATATTTTCTTCTTTCGTATTCCTGATTTGTAATGTACGTGATTCATTTATTTGCTAATGTAATAAAAGGTATTAGCTTTCAGCTTATTTTTATTTCGTTTCTTGTGTTGTTTTGGCTGCATTTTTCAGGATGAGAGCAGTTGTTACAAGAGCAGCCGGGAGGCCGAATGTGTTGGAGGTGCAAGAAAGAGACAAACCTATTCTTCAAGCTGATGAAGTGTTAATTAAAGTGGCTGCAACTTGCACCAACAAAATTGACTTGATGGAGCGAAGAAAACAAGCTAATGTGATACTTGGACATGAGTGTTCAGGACACATCGTAGATGTTGGCGCCAACGTTACAGATTGGCAAATAAATGAGCCGGTATAAATTTATTTTGCTGCTGACTATCATGTATTTCCTTGGTTCATTGTTTTTATTTAAGTGTATTTGATGGTCAGGTTTGTGCACTGTTAAGGGGAGGTGGATATGCTGAATTTGCAGCAGTTCCATCGAATTTAGTTTTCCGCATTCCTCAGAACGTCAGTGTTGAACTGGCTGCTAGCTTGCCGTTTCTTACATGCAGCACTTATCAAGCTATTTTGGAATGTGAAAAATTAAGGGAAGGAACCACTTTACTGGTATTCTTTCTAATCTTTCTATTACTAATAGCTTATGGCTTTCATTCTCGCAACGTAACCCGCATCTTGTCTCAATTATCTTCTTTTCGAGATCATTGGATGGATTCGGTTTTGGTTTCGTGAATTTGGAATATTTGCCATGCGGGTGGCAAAAGCCCTTTACAACACTCAAGTATTTGTCGTTTGGGTAACTTTCTTCCCTTAAGGGCAAGAAAATGCTTGTAGTAGTTGTGTTAATTGTGATCATTAGTGCAATATTTAAATGACCAACTGTTTTTCTTTCACTAGACAATATGGAAACACATTGACGGCGCTACAAACTTTCCCACGCTGATCATTGCATCAATTCTGCAGTCCATGATTTTCGTGAACAAGTGGATTTGCTTCTTGACAAGCGAGGTATGATGCGTGAGTTTAATAAATTTAGAATAAAGGAATGATTTTTCGATTGATATCAAGAGTTACATCATATGGTATTTACAATACAGCATGCTAGGAAAAATTACAACTATGTCCTTAGGATCTAGAATCTTCTATGGATATAATATTGTCTTTAACAGAGTTAACATATGAACGGTGCCCCCTTTTCATTGTCCGTAGAGTTCAAAAAAACTTAACTTTGTAATGAACTTGTTTGCTCCCTTATTCATTGTCTTTATTATTTCTTTTAAGTTCATTTATTATCCTTCTAATAATAACTTGTTTCGAGTATGTTTAATGTTAGTTGTACTCATGGTAATGATAAAAACGGGACCAGAACTGTTGATCGACCTCTAAGTCCTCTTCCTTTCATTAATGTTAAGTAGGAGTTTGATTACAATTAAGAAAGACACCAACAAAATGATAGACTTCTAATTCTACAACTGAATAAAGATAAACTTAAGGCTAACTTATGCTGTATACTTTGATGATGTAAACTTAACGGTAACAAAAATATCTTTAAAGTCAATTGGCAAAATATGACACATTGCAAAACAAAAACAAAAAATATGTAAAAGCACAAAGTATTATGTTTTATAGGATAAATGACACTTAATCATTCTAAAAAATTGCCATCTTCCTCTTCTCTCTGAGCTTTTCATCAATGAAAGTTTTGAAAATGCTTTCCGGCAGTTCTTTTTCACGAATTCAAGCCTTAGGTGTGAAAGTCATATGCTCCCGATGGTGGAGTTTTGTTCTCTTTATAAGATTTTGTTCCTTGTCGGGTCAACATGATGTGTTTTTTAATGAGAAGATTGAAGATGCAAAACCATTGATCAAACTTCGAGTACACTCAAGTCAGATCATGCTTTCAAGCCCCTAGCATATAGGAAGTACTTTCTTGACAGAAATTCGGCTCTTCCTTCGTGGAAATGATTGATTTTTATGTTATCGTTCAAGTGATTTCCATAATTCCGCAGATTCAGTGACATGGAAGACTTGTGTAAGAACTTCTTTAAAATGAGATGAGTAGATGGTATTCACTATTGAGTATCGTTTTGTCTTATTTAATTACTCCATATATACAGCGAATTCCGGGTTGGGTGAGAGGACTCCATTAGTATGGACCATCAGTGGAGGGGCGATTTGCGCTCGCCTAACAGTGAAGTTTGAGCGGGTAAGTTTGATGATATTTACAGAAGTGGAGAGGTTAACTGGAGATCGGAATTAATTGAGAAGAGGAGTTTTCAGGTCCGGTGGTTTGAGGTGGGTGCCATGTTAATTGGAACGGGAGGTGTATGATGGAGGGGTCTAGAAAACATAATCAACGTGAAATTTTCCAGTGATTTCCAAAATGCTGATTACATGATCGAATATATACAAGCAAGCTAGTCGTCATAAATTCAGAACATTGTAGTAATACTCTAGGAAACATAATCGACGTGAAATGCATCTAAATTGATGTTGGAGAATAATTCCTATACGGAAGGTGTTCCCTCAAAAGTGGTATGTTGTATCTTCACAATTTTCATGATTGATAACAGACTTTTGGGTGAACTTACGTGCTCTTTTGGTCTAGTAACATGGTGTTTCTTGTGCTCAACATAGTAAACGTACGTGTTGCTTTTGACATCTTCTTTTCTATTTAGTTTTCTACTTGCATCGTTTGGCGTTGTTGATATTTAAAGTTATTGAATCTTTTAGGTGTTGACGTTATCCTCAACTATGGAGGTGTCGATCTTATAAGGTGCCAGCAATGTATGGCTTTGTGGGGTTATATGATGGTGGCTTTTGACGTGCAAGAAAAACGAAGCTTATATTTAAGTATTTATGAATTGAGGGACTTTTCTAACTTGATCATGGGTAAGTATATATGTATTAGTTGCCCATTTATATCCGAAATTGTTGTTAGTTATTGTATGTCAAGCTATAATATGATTTGATCTGGTTGTGGTGTAGTTTGTGATTTGAGGCAGTTTGTGTCATCATGGTCGCAAGAAGACTTGTCGGAGGTAGTGAAAGAAGTTAAGGAGCTAGTGTGGCCACTCTTTGAAGAGGGTAGATTAGAATGCGAGCCACGTATGATTATGCCATTGTCTGACGCCGCAACTGCCCACAAACGTATGGAATATGGAATGGATGAGAAAATCATATTAACAATGGAAGAAGAAAAGCCACCACATGAATGGAAGCTGACCTCCCTGTTCACAAACATGTGGACAAAGTTCGGCAGCTTGTTAGGTGAAAGGGCTCCCGTGGGTGAACAAACCAATTCAACCAAAAACAAGAGAAAAAGAGAATAAAGGTGTGTTGTTAGAATTGTTGATAACTATGGTTAATGAAGAATGTGTTTGGTGGTGAATTATTGTTTGTTAGTTGCTTCACCGGCCGGTCTTCGTTAAAGACGGCGTGCGTGCACTTTTTAGTTTTCCTCCTCTATTACAACTCTGTTTTCCAAATTTGGTAGAGATAATTTTGAATTTGTCTATGCTCTCAATTGACTAATATTTAATATTTGCTCCTCGGAATATGGTTTTTGATAAACTGTGAGATTCAAATATCACCTGAAAGTAGCCATTGGATTGCTGGAAAGAAAATAGTATGATAAAAGTGTTTGGTCTTATGTGAATTGTACCCTTTGCACTTTTGTTTTTGAGACGTTCGGAAAAAAGTGTTTTGATGTGGAGTTAAATTGCTCACTTATTTGTCTCATTCCGAAGCAAGATCCGGTAGAGCATATTACTCGTCTGAGACCGATTGCTCTGTGAAATGTGATCGTGAAATTTCTTACAAGGGTTCTTGCGAACAAATTTAAGCTCATTATGAAAAAGCTCATGAGTTCCCCACAAGCTAGCTTTATTCTGGGTAGGCAAGCGGCGGATAATATTATTATTCTACAAGAGATTATTCATCACATGAGTACCAGAAAGGGTAAGAAATGCTAGCTCGCTGCTGAAACTCAATCTTGAAAAAACATTTGATATAGTTAGCTGGAATTTCTTCGAGCATGTGCTTCATCATTCTGGTTTTGATAAGAACTTGGTTGATCTTATTATGTTCTACATTAAGAACGCGTTCCTCTCCATCTTATGGAAGGTAATCAGCTCAACGGTTTTACGCCTCATTATAGGGTTTGCCAGGGGGATCCATTATCGTCTTATATTTTTGTTCTGTGTATGGAGAGGTTATGGGGCAGAATATTCAAAAGGAAGTTGACTTGGGCAATTGGAGACCGTATCATATTGCTAGAGGTGGAGTGGGAATTTCTCATCTGCTTTTTGCGGAATACTTGTTCTTCTTTAGAGAGGCCTCGTCCTCGAACTAAAGATTCTTGATCGAACTATGACTGAGTTTTGCAGGGTCCGGAGCCAACGTGTCAACTTTAGCACGTGCGATGCACGGGGCCCACTCGATTTTATTTGCTTTTTTAATAAATGTAGTATTGTGTGGAATATTAAAACAGAAGATGCAAACAAATTATGTAAATGGATATTAGGATAGCAAAGTCTTGATTCGTATTGCATAAAATAAAATAAAAAAGATACAGAAACCGTTTACCCAAAAGTTAGAAATACATAACATAACAGCAAAACTGAAAATTGGCCAACACAAAGACCAGAACCCAAAAAACAAATATGTGCGGCAGCTTACCCCCTATAAAGTGTGGCTGCTTCCCCCCTGAAGGAACGCAGTGAAGTATGTTGACTGGGTCCGGGGAGGCATGTTGCGATGTGATGTTGAACGGCAAACAACGCTATGAGAATGATACAAGTAACTGGAACCTCTAAATCTGTGATTGTAAGAAACCAGGAACCTTCATTCATTTATCTTTGCACATAAGGATTCATTGGTTTGTTGTCACAAAACAAACTAACACGTAATTTACTCATAAAAAGTTGGCAAAAAATATGGATGCAAAAAACGAAAACAACGGATACCACCTTGCTTTGATGTTCGAGGCCGAGTTATTGAAACGTATCAAGTTCAACCACAAATAATTTCTCAACATTTAGTGCCCTAACTAAAGTATGCATGATCCAGAAAAAGAGCTGTAAGATAGACAACTAACTACGCTTTTCAATCCAGCCTTTCGAGGAGAATTTCCTAGAAGTTTGGCATGACGGGAGTAGCTTTGACTGTTAGTTTACATTTCATGGACTACTTTATCTAAGCTTCCATGCTTTCTTGTCAAATGGGAAAAGAAGCTCAAACAACAATGAAAGGATGAACAACTGAACAAAGTCATATGCAAAAGCTACGAAGCCTTAAGGTTGCACTTTCTGCTTCTCTACCTGTATCTTCTCCTCCGGAGTTGGGGAAGAATGGAATCTTAGTTTTCCTATAAATTCTCTTACAATTAGAAACGTACTATTTAAGGAAGTTGTCTTTCAACGTTTTCCGCTTTTCAGCACGTACATCTAATCCGAATGAAATTCAGGCATATTATAGTATTATAGAATCTGTGTTTGCCTATAGAAATTTCGTCGACTGCTTATTAAACAAATCTTCACCAATGATGAGTATTATCTAACATACCATGTATTAGCTGCCTTTACCAGATAATTAAAGCTCATACCAAACCATGCTTATATTGGATATATTATTTAATAACAAGTGTATCCAAAAGAGAGCAAAAATCAAATTCAATTTCTTTTAACAAAGATAAATCCAATACGGTAAAACAAATGTTCTATACAAAGGAACACCATTATAAAAAGCAAGAAGACCCATAACATTTGAAAATGCAAAGTTAATTATACCAACAAAATGGATTTACTGAGTCATCGTTTTATAGCTAGGCACAATGTAACATCCCGAATTTCGGGTCATTATTGTTAAAATAATAAATAGTAATAAAATAAATAAATGTAGGTGTAGCTATATAGTTCTTTTTATAAAATAGAATTGAGGCACATTAAGAGATTATATTGTGAGAGAATATGTGTAGCGAAATAGTTTAGCCTCGATTAAATATTTTCGTCTTGACGCTACAACCGGGACATTAATATCATGAGCCCCCCCTTTATCAATTTTTCAATAGTTGTAGAATTAGAAAACATTCTTTTCTACTACATAGGAGTATATTGTATCTGTGTATATATATATATACACACACACACACACATATATATATATATATATATATATATATATATATATATATATATATATATTTTGAAATTATATATTTATATATATATTTCATATAGTCTTGGATAAATTGTCTGATTTGATTATAAGACAAGCTAAAATAAATAAATAAAAAGACTAAAAGAGGGGGTCAACCTAGAATTTAAATTCACAAGAAAATGGTCATGTGAGGAAAATAATACTACTCCCTAATCTAAGCTTTTGGTCAATGAAAAGGATTAAGGGAGAGACCATGTGGGAATTACCTCAGGCATTTAAGGGGGCAATAAAATGGGGCTAGAATAAAGGATTTGAGTAAATTATTTGTCCTTTTGGAGTAGTATAAATAGAGGGTTGATAGATGAACTGTAGACACAAATACTTACGCACCTAAAAGGAGAGCTAGAAGAAAGAGTAGGAGTTGGTAAGGGGTTATTACGATGCGAGGGAGAGTAGAGAGAGAGGCTGCGCATCATTGCAACATCCAGACCAGCGCAGATTTCATATCACGTATGCGATTCCTATTGAGGATGAAACTGTATGGTCAGGATGTTGGCGTATCTCATTTCTCAGCCTTTCTCTCAGTTCTCCCCGCGATCGAGAATAACCCGTTGGTAAGAGCAAGTAGGAATCACAGCAAGGTGAGTTCCTTTCTCTTTATTTTTTAAGCCAATGTTTTCATTAAACATAATATCAATAAAATATTAGTACAACTAAGCATTTCTTTTGGCATCGTGGCATTGTGAGTTCTTTTCTTGTTCAGTTTGCAAATTATTTTCGTTAAGTGTTTAGGATTTATACTAGTCCTTCCTTTCGATTGATGTTTTCAACAAGTCGGCTGCGGTGGGATGAGATTTCTTAAAGGAGGAAATTGTCGGTTTCGGAGAGAGTAGATTTCGAAAAAAAGATATATATATATATATATCTGTGCGTGGATTCTAAAGTTCAGATTTCGTTAAGGAAATTTTAACTTGAATTTTGCGCCACTTTCTATCCGTTTTCGAACGCGAGTTTTACTCTTACACGATCCAGAATATGTTCATTATTGTCGGCATTGATATCGTGAAGTTCGTAGATATATATATATATATATATATATATATATATATATATATATTTTTTTTTTTTTTATTTTTTTTTTCCGATTTCCTTTTTCCTGATTTCTGCTATCAGCAGGTGTATGTGCTTATCTGATGGAAGATTATTATCTGTTGGCAATACATACATATTATACGGTAAAATGTTTCAAGACAAATTTTCTTAGACTGATGGTCGAATTCTCCTCTGTCTTGTAACCTTTTGTTTTACGAACTCATCCGCTCCCTGTTAGATATGTTTTATACCCATCTTCCATAAATTCTGAATGTCCCAATGGTACGCTGGTACTTTACTTCTTGAGGTTACATCACTCTCTGAATTTGCAAAAGGCATAAGTGCAGCTACTCGCTATGTATATATATATATGCACGCAGCACGCATGAACCTGCTCCATAAATTAACTGTAGTTACACACCATCATATTTGTGCACCGCATGCCTCACATAGATTTAAGACAAGTGTCTCATTCGGTAATTTTGACGAGATGACTGGCACCACTAACATGATAAAACAATAAATAACGATAAATCAAGTCATGATCTCAAGTTATCGTGTTGCTCAACACTACGCGACTAGGTGGGTCGCGGTTATTGCACCGCAGAACGGCTAGTCACCGGTCTCGGGGCCTCTTGACCTCGGCTCATCGATAGTCCTGGTGTAATGGTACCAAATATTCCTCAATGATCTGTGTGCATGGTCGGGAAAACAAGGGCTGATGGCTGTGTCATGGTTCGGAGGGCAGTGGGGTTGGCCGGAGCCTTTTGGGAGGTTCACTGGGCGAAGGTCTGAATCCTTTCCCTGACAATCGGCCGGAGTTGTCAGGCAAGAGCTTGCTTGTTGGAGTGAGGTAGGAAATCGTGTCGCGTGCTGGAGATCGGTTGGTAATGACTCATCGACTCGGCGAGGTTGATGTTAACTTAATCTTTAAGTGACATGGATTGTTCTCAAACGATCAATTTTTATATATATATATATATATATATATATATATATATATATATTGCATATTTTACCTTGTATTAAAACGTTTTGATGCAGGTCGAAGTTAAAGTGACCCGCTGTGGTATATCTTATCTTAAATCTATTCTGTTTGCTTGGCTATTAATTATTTTACTATAAAGGACACACGCACACACAGGAACTGATCATTGGGCTAATAATAGCTCACACGTTTGCGAACCACCTTTTTTTTAGGTATGGAAGCGGAATCGTTTGATGGCGAGGTAAATAAGGAGACTTTGGAGACTATCTGTGAGGGTGATTTTGATGTGGACTATAATGTGGATATGGCCAATTAAGCGACTTTTGGATTTCATTATGCTTTGTCTTTTAGTTTGTTTCTTGTTGTATGGATTTTTCGACAACAATCATTTTGAATTTGTGGTTAATGTAATAATGTACTAGTTCCCTCTCTTTTCTTATGGACCTAGTAAGTATGGCGGTGGGTCGCCGACCCTTCCTTAACGAGATCCCAGTGGGACCTAGGGGTCGGGAAGCGGTCTATTACACACAAGGATGATAAAATTCAGTTTTTCTACCAATCAAAAGTTACAGTACCAACCGCTAAAAACAAGAAAATAAAATCATGTATAAGAAGTTTGTTTCAAGAATTTTATAGACTATACAGTTACCTCAATATACTCAATTAACAGAGTTGAATGGCAGCCTAATAATCCAACGTATATTTCATCCCCGCCCTCTTTTCTTGAGTAGAAGCTGCAATGGATGGATTCCAACATAACAGGAAGATATTAAAATGAAGACAAAAAAAAAAAAAAAAAAAAAAAAAAAAAAAAAGAAGATAGTTTTACCTCATGCAACTAATCAAATATCAATACTTGGTTGATGGATAATGCATGCTGTATACAACAGTCTGGCATACATGTATCCAATGTTTTTGTCATTGTTCTCATAACGACGGTCGATACACATGCATCAAGCCATGAGGTTGGTTCATCCCCATGAGTATGATAGATAGATTAGCCACAAACTCAACGACTATTGTTAGCCTTTTACGTTGTTCAGTCAAACGACCATTAACCTCAGGAATCCAACCAATGCATTTTTTTAATGGAGTTAACTCAACAAACTCCATGACCTCATTGATAAACATCTGCAATGCATTTTAATCAGGAACTATATTCATCAATTTAAGCCAATTGGAAGAGAGTCCATAAAATTAAGTGAATATTTCACCCTTCTTGTTTCTTCATTTATTCCTAAAGACAAACATGAGCCAATTGCCGCGACTCAAAGTAGTAACATAAAGAAAATGAATGTTTGTTCACAATATCCAGCCAATCAACTCTGAAGTTGCAATGATACATATATCCTTATTCCACGCAAGACTTTAAACTCATTTTCCCCAAAATATCATTCAAGTTTGAGTACCCAAAACCTTCGTCCAACCCAAATGGTTGAACCCCCTGAAATATAAAATGGATCATCAAAGCTGGAATTTTCAAGAACCCATTAATAAAGTACACAATCCGAGATCAAATATGTGAGTATAGTATACACCTAATATTTACACTTCACACAAAGTCTAAGCTACAATTTGGGTAAAATATTTTTTCACATTCACTTAATGCAAATTAGGAAAGGTAGGTTAAGAATATAATATCTGACTACATTATAAGGAAACTCTTCTCTACATGTTGTACCTAATTCTCAAATTGTTTTCTTACGAAAAATTGACATCTTTTAGGATCAGAAGAAGGAAAGTCACAAGAAAATTTCCTTTATACTATTTTTTTCCGAAGAAGCGAGAAGTCACAACATAGAAATAACTGTAATGTAAATAAATACACTAAGGCAAAGAACAAGACAAATCTTACCCAAGACAACAAAAACAAACAAACACACACAAATAACAATATATTACAGAAAAACTGCTCCATTAACGACTCCAAAAAAAACAAAAAAACAAAAAAAGCAAAAAAAAAACAACAACAACAACACATGGATCATAATAATTAGTAGTAGAAGGAAAACCATTCAACAGTCAAACATCATTAGTTTTCATCCCCCAAACACGTCTCTAAGTTAGGAAGATATGAAGATACAGAAATGTCCAGGAGGAGGGGAGAGGCGAAATTGGATTTTTAGTCATACAAGTTGGCGTATTTTGGATTTTAGTCACTGCTCTCTTTCCGGTGAGGAAAATAGTCCTTTAAGTTGGCGGCTTTTTTGGATTTTAGTCCTATCGGCAGTTTATCTTGTTGGAGACCGGAATCATCAAAAACAACTTATATGGACGCCACATCATATGCCATGTTGGATCTATGTGGCGGTGGGTCCCATTTTTACCCCATTTACTAAAAATAATAACTTGATGCATGAAGGATTCGAACCGGCAACCTAGTGGTAAACTATCAAGTATTTTGCCATCTAAGCTACAACTTTAATGTTTATACTATGACAAGATTTATTACTTATGCATAATATGGTTTCCTTTGGTTTAATTTTCCTTGTTAATTTGATGTAGTTTTTTTTATTAAAAAAAAATACTATCTACGTCCCTAAATGTAAGTGGATTTAGAATTATCATACATTAATAACGTGATTAAATTTTTTTTTAAACACAGTGATTAAATTTTTTTTGAAACACGGTGATTAAATATATTAGACTATAATGTTTGGTTCTCAAAAAATACTATAGTGTTTGATATACAATTTGATTATCATTAATTAATGTAATAATTATGATATTAAAAAAGTTGACCGAATATATACAAATTAATAGTAAGATAAGAAAAAAAATTATAATTATTACTCTTCTGGTAATGTAAGGTCGACTTACATTAATAATAATAATAAGAAGAAGAATAATAGGTTATAAAAAAAAAACTTAAAAAAAAAAAAACATTATGCAAGAGCTCTTATATATATATATATATATATATATATATATATATATATATATATATATCATCTACAATTAAATTAATTTTGTAAATAAGTTCATTTAAATTAGGCACATACAATGTTGGAAGAAATGTTATTGTGCATAAGTAATTTCTTGTGTCATAATATGCATATTGAAGTTATAGCTTGGATGGCAAAATACTTGGCATTTTACTACAAAGTCATGCAGTTCGAATCCTTCTTTCCTTAACTTTTTATTTTTAGTAATGGATGGAGAAATGGGCCATGTAGAGATCCCACAATGTGGCCTCAATGGCAAGAGCCACGTCATCAATTTTAAAATATTACAGTGCGTCAATCATAGAATATAATAAAATAGGACTAAAATCCAAAAACCAACTTAGTATGACTATTTTCCTCATTTGTTATGAAGATATGACTAAAATCAAAATAAGCCAACTTATGACTAAAATCACAATTTTTAGAGGGAAGTGAGGCGGAAATTGCAATATCAAATAAGCTAATTCAGCCATATAGTTTTTGAAACTCCTAAAACAATAAGAGAAAATTCATAAACAGTTCAACACATACAATAATATAATAGAAAAAACAGATATATTACACAACCGATATGTCATTACAGATTCAAACAATGTTTTATCATCAAATCACATTTTCCGGGTCATATCTTTATATTTGCATGAAGATCCAAATTGTAAATTGGCAAAGAACTAATATACCTTCTCCCAATATCACATTTATGTTGCAAAACTGGATGCAACAGGTAACCACAAACACTAAAACCGAACTTTTGAGGCTGACATAAGTATCAGACCAAGAACCAAATTTCTTATAAAGCATAAACCAACCAATTATAGTGCCACTACAATATCCAAATCCAAGTTCTTAATTTATCTTCTTTCCGGTTAATTTATGATTGAAGCTTCGATTGATGCAATTGTGAGATCGAATTGAGTTTATTCCTCATTTATTTGTTGGTCTTTATCCATCTTTTGATTTTATTGTCTCTACGGTTAATAGTTAGGTTGATTATTTTCGCGAGATAAGTAATTTAATCATTCAATCATTTGCTAGTTGGAATAGCGAATATGTAATCGTTCGTGATTTTCATAAAAGTAGCACATGATATGAGTTTTTCGGTTTGCAGCTGGGAAAATCCGCTATCATAAAGATGAATAATCTGAATTGAAATTAACCCGAGTGTGCGTTAATATTCAGAATTTGGGTCTCTTAGATTGTAGAGCTGCCGGAACACCAAACTCCTATGACCGTGTCTAGGGGTGTCTTTCGTTAGGTGGTAATTGGTGACCGTGTCCTGATTATCGAAATTATGAGAGATTGGTTACTTGACGCGTGCATCAATGATTAGTTGAGTATAATCGAAGTGAATATAAATTTAACCGGAACATTTGATTAAAAAAAATACATGGTTTTATTCAATTGTTGTGTCGAAATCGAATCGAAATCGAAAATTTTTGGGTGATTGAAATTTAAAACTGAATCCGCACTGTTAGTTGGAGGTACTAAAAATGAATGTATCGAAATATACACTTTTTTGTGTATAATATTCAATTGTTGTGTCAAAATCGAATCGAGAAATCGAAAATTTTCGATTGATTGAAATTTAAAACTGAATCCGCACTATCTGTTGGAGGGACTAAAAATGAACCGAGATCGAAATATACACTTTGGTTCGATTTATGTAACGGATTGTCGAAAATAAAAAATCGGTTTATAGATAACGATAATCGAAATTTCGGTTTTTACCGAAGGGAAAAAAAACATTTGATTAAAAAAATACAGGGTTTTATTCAATTGTTGTGTCGAAATCGAATCGAAAGCGAAAATTTTTGGTTGATTGAAATTTAAAGCTGAATCCACACTGTCAGTTGGAGGTACTAAAAATGAACCGTATCAAAATATACACTTTGTTGTGTATAATATCAATTGTTGTGTTGAAATCGAATCGAGAAATCGAAAATTTCGGTTGATTGAAATTTAAAACTGAATCCGCACTGTCAGTTGGAGGTACTAAAAATGAACTGTATCCAAGTATACACTTTGGTTCGATTTATTAACGGAGTGTCGAAAATAAAAAATCGGTTTATAGATAACGATAACCGAAATTCCGGTTTTTACGGAAGGAAAAAAAAACATTTGATTAAAAAAATACACGGTTTTATTCAATTGTTGTGTCGAAATCGAATCAAAAGCGAAAATTTTCGGTTGATTGAAATTTAAAACTGAATCCGCATTGTCAGTTGGAGGTACTAAAAACGAACCCTATCGAAATATACACTTTGTTGTGTATAATATTCAATTGTTGTGTCGAAATCGAATCGAGAAATCGAAAATTTTCGGTTGATTTGAAATTTAAAACTGAATCTGCACTGTCTGTTGGAGGGACTAAAAATAAACCGTATTGGAATATACATTTTGGTTTGATTTATGTAACGAAAAATCGGAAAAAAAAATCGGTTTATACACACACACTAATGCCTACCAATGCCAAAACAAGAATACAAAATCAATCATCATTCAAAACAACAAACTTAACACCTATCACTAAAATTCCTAGCTAGGCACCAACAAGATAAGATAAGTTGATTGAGCGCAAATTGAAACAAGTCAGTGCTTAGGATGTGATATTAATAATGGTTAATTAACATATTACATATACAAAATATAAATAGGATGAGTTGGTCACAGGGGCGGATCCACGTGACCGGGGGAAGTCGCGTGGCGCATTGAATTTTTAATTTTTTTTTTTAGTATTAAAATTATGTAGTTTGTTGTTAAAAGTGTTGTTTTACGATAAAATTGATGCTTTTTAGGCTCTGGTATAACGCATTGAATTTTTTGGATAAAAGATGTAGTTTTAGACTCGGTGGTGTGACACCACTAGAATAAAATGATCCGCTGGATCGTGGGTGGTCATAAAAAAGGATGAGTTGGAGCGAATTAAGCAGACCGCTAATTTATATTGTTTTAACAGAAATAGGTATCCGGTATTCCGGTTTGAAACAGTTTTCATTTTTTCAAATTGATACAATTATATCCAACGGTTTGGTTTTTAGTTATGAAAACCGACCGAAAAACCACGATTTATGCTTTTCTGGTTTGGTCCAATTTGATCCGGTAAGTTGGTTTGGTTTCGATGATTTTGTTTGCCACTATTTTTTTTTGAAAGAAAATATTTCCTGTTTGGGTGAATCAGCTTGTATCAAAATACAAATTATTTGTCTCGAATATAAATTATTTGGTTTTTGTTGTCTCATATAAGACTATTTAAAATACCAATGAAATATTACTTTTTTTTTTTTTTTAGGGTAATGAAATATTACTTAAAAAATGCCATATGGGTAATGAAATATTACTTCCATCCCACAAAAAATGCCATACTTTTAGTTTTCCACAAATTTTAATATGGTTCAAGATCAAATTCTACTTGTACTAAATCCAATTATATGTTTTCAATCTAGTAACATGGTAGTCCAAATATTTAGGGTAGAACCACCATAATTTTTGCACATATTATGAAATGTAATTAATGTGCTGCATTTTTTATACTATATATTAACATATTTTCCCACACTTATAACAAATGTATGTTTAAGTGCCATCCCCTCACTTATAATAAATGTATGTTTTGCAATGTGAAATAAGTGCCATAAATATATGCTAGACTAATAGTATCATAAATGATATTGGTATGTTGGACTAATAGTCAATAGCATATCATAAATGGTATTGGTATTATGAAATGACATTTTTTGGGACAATCTTTTTCTAAAACATGGACACTCTTTTATGGCCGTAGATTTGTTACATTTTTCTTCCTATGCCCCTATTTCACTGTATGAAAAGTCTACATTTGACATATATTTTGAGACAGATAGAGTAGTTTGCATCTAGTTTTCTGACACTGTATCTATAAGAACAACAAAACAAGGACAAGATGTTTAGAGCTAACCCCGCTTAGAAATCTAATAATTTATACTACTAGTATAAGGTTTACATGCCTTGAATGAAAACAAAAAATAACATACCCGAATAACATGTACCAATATTAAAATGCCCAAATAACATGTACCAATATTATAATTGGATTTTCAGATGCGACGTTATTATTATAATAATCCCCTTATTAAAATGCCCAAATGCATCTAGTAGTTGTTCCACCACATCAATAATCCATTGTTAGCTCCTCGTGTGACCCAAAACGGGAAGTAGTTAACACAATCCTTCCCATATGAGTCTTGCTTTCCACCAAGATATGTGCTGCTACTACTTCACCAAGATCAAATGTCTTGAAAATCTGCGGTTGAATTTCACCTTTTTCAACTGCCGGCCAGATTTTTTCCTCAAGCAACCCCAGCAGCTCTTCTATCGTATCATATGAACATAATGGGAAATACGAACCTGAAATCTAAAAGTCAGTGATTCACCAAAATCTACAAAGTCCGGCAGTATAATAATGACATATACCAGAAAGTAACTCACCCATAAGTCCAATCCTCTTGTCTGCAAGGCTAGCAATAGTGTCGAGATCCAATTTCGCATTTTTCAGTTGGCTGCCCATTATGATCAGCCTACCATTTTTAGCTAAACACTCTATATCTCTATGAATGTCTTCTTCATTCTCTCTGTTAGAACAATCCAATATGTAGTTCACACCTATAAAAATAAAAGTATTATATAATTGCTTCATTGATTGAAAACCATGCCTATCATTCAGAAATACATCAACAAAATAACAAATTTAAAAATGAATAAGAAGGTCATAATGGGCTGGTTAGATAACAAACAACTGTTTAATGACCTCAAGTTCAAATGCCGCACTCTATACATACTTTGACAGGTCCAGATCATGAATACAAAGCCCTCTTCTCTTGTTTCTCACAAAACAAGAGAACGAGGTGCTTTCATGTGAAGTGTTTACTTAACCGTCAATATTAAAGTATCCAAAAGCAGAAATGTTACCCACATACTGAATGAAATTCATGCAGTATCCAAACTCCATCTCTCTCTCCCTCTCCCTCCTCCCCTCCTCCCTCTCCACCATTTAAATATATGTTCCCTTTCCATTGCCTCTTCTCCTCCCTCACCATTCACCAACAAGTATAACCAAAGGCCTTGTGTTTCCCTCGGTCATAATCCTGGTTACAGACATTATAGAATTGAACAGTTTCCTATATCATCACAACCATGCTGAAGATGGTCAGCAGGTTGCTTCCCTGAAACCACAAACGTTGTCATTCCAGCGCCCTCCGTTCACCAAATAACAATGTCTCCCACAGACTATAGTCATTGTACTGCTTGTGAACGTGAGAGCACTTCTTCTTTATGCTTGATGCTTGATGAGAAAAACCGGCAGTGGTGGTGATGTTAAGAGAGGAGGGTTTATTCTGCTACTAGACAACCTAAGAACTTCATAGATAATCCTGAACTTGTCACCAAGCAAGAATTATGAATTATCTAGAGATTATTGCTTACAATTGTGGCAGTGACAGAATTTTTACATTGGATGAAACATGGGGTTATCAGTGTGATATACTCATCCAAACTGGCTGGACAATTACTTGCTTTTGCATTTTTCAGAATAGTTTCATGACAACAATGATTCAGCTTTTTTCTATCTTCAAAGGCCCTCCAAAAAAACTTCTTTCAAATTTTTGTTTTTAAACACACGAAAGAAAAATGTATACTTTATTGATTACTTGTCATTCAAGGGTATGCATCCAAAAACCTAGGGCACCAAAGACTAATATTGGCTGTCAGAGAAATTTCAGGATACAGGAGGGGAAGCATTTGAAAAAACATCTAAAGCCACAATTCCATTGGTAGCAGAAACGTCATCATTTGTGAGACTAAAAGTACCAATAGATCTAGTGTAAGAAGTTACCTAATCCGCTTGTTTCATCAAGCACTCGGGCACTATACTTCTCCAGCTTGTTATTGATGCAGACATCAGCCTTGAGTTGATAGCAAAAATTTTATGCTCCTTTGATTCTACAGAGAGGGAGGCAGGGGTAAGGGAATACACAGAAATGTCAGCAAATGAGCTAGCCGCCAATTTATTTACAAGATTATGCTTAGCGGCAGAAAAAATTATATGCTCCTTGTTTACGTGAAATTTTTTCTTAGAAGCGATTAAAATCAGCTTAACAATATAAAACAATCATACCATGTTTCTGTGTCACAAAAATAAGAAGAAAGTGGTGAGATCTAGTCTTAATTAACACCCAATAGAATATGGATTGATTCCAACTACCAACTCCACTAACAATTCCCACAAAGTAGGACCATGAATACTCCCACACAAGAAGAATCAAGTCCATCAGATTTTCATTGATAATCCATTATGGTACAGTAGTTTTTATGAAAATGAAGGTAAACCATGAGACGTTAAGCACTCTCTACCTATATGATGCTACACCATCATAATAACTAACGTATATTTGGTAAATAGCCTACAGCCTCGTGTTTTCAAATACCACAAAAGAATATCATGTTCTACTGGCGACAAAACTAACAGGAAATCTAGTCTTCATGAAAACCCTTTATAATTTGGATAAGTTCCAATCCACTGTATTTGTTGACAACATCAATAATTTCCCACAATGTTGGACCATGAATATTGTCTATTAAATGTTTGTTGACAAATCCAATAAGTAATTTATATTAGAAAACTTTGAAAACATCCATGTTCAGACGGATATCTCATACCACTAAAATTCCCTTTAAACACCGCATGTCATCTATCCCACTTTAGTCTGAGACAAGGAGACTGAAATCGTAAGGAATCACCACATTAAGTAGACAATTTTTATGAACAAGAAGCAAATCCATCGAAAAACATAAACATAATTAGGTACTATGCTTTTTATTTATATAACAAAAATCAAAATGAGCTTACCAACTGTCACAATCAGGTACTATGCTTTTTATTTATATAATAAAAATAAAAAATAAGCTTACCAACTGTCACAAAAACTTTTAGCCCCAAGGATTTGCTGATTTGGACTGCCAGTGACCCTAAACCTCCAGCACCCCCATGTATCTGATACAGGTAGTCATTATTTTACCACAATAAATCTCGTCACTTCCATACATTACGTATTGAATAAATCGTTGCAATTGAACCCCTCACCAGTATTGTTTGACCAGCTCTGATGGAGTTAGATTTTAAGAGACTCATCATAACTGCCGTTCCTGCATATGGCAATGCAGCACACTGGTCCCATCTTATACGACGAGGAGCACGTACAACCATTTTATGATGTACCACAACGTATTCCGCATAACCACCTTTCTCAAGAAAGGCACAAACCTACCGATACATGAATCTTTTAATGTAAAATGCAAATAAAAGGCAGGCAATTCTTGCACTAAAACTTAGGGCCACCAGATACGAGGACTTAACACTTTATAACATATATATATATATATATATATATATAATAATTATAAAGAAAAACAAAGTAAGAATCAACTAACATGGTCGTCTTTTTTAAAGTTGGTGACTTTATCGCCCAAAGCAACAATTACCCCACAACAATCATAGCCAAGACGCTTTTTCTTATTATAATCGTGTTTCCCTTGTCGTCTCAATATATCCTGATTGTTCACAGCCATTGAACGAACTGCAATCAAGACTTCATGTTCAGCCGGCGTGGGCCGATTAATCCTTACCACCTTTAGAACTTCAGCCCCTCCAAACTTTTCGAACACCACAACTTTCATTTTATCATCTTTATCATCTAAATTAGAAAAGAAAATTGTAAGGAACTGAATCCAGTAATAAAAAATAAAAATGTCACTTTTAATTCACAAAATACAAAAAGTCAATTGAGTGGCATTGCTTCCAGACACGACAAGCATGGTGCTTACCTAAAGATCCGTCACTAACCTACAATGCATATTAATCTCTTTTTCAATGTATCGTTTTATCAGCTCTTCACCAGCTTCTTTATAAAATTATAGAAGAAAATAATCATTCTCGACAAAAATATAACAACAGTAGTTAGTGTCTATTCTACATTTTAAAAGCACCACAGATTCGCTATACATTGCTACTCTGCTGATAATTACCTTGCAATGACATATTCTTTGAGAGTTCTCTGATGGCAGCCGACGAAGTGAGCAGACGCGACGGAAAAGTGCGATGTAAAAATGTAGGGTAATAGAGGGTTTCTCGGGGTGTGGGGTGTGGGGTGTGAAAAGATTATAGAGCATTCCCCGAGGGGCAGTGCTATTGCCAGAGCATTTTTGCTCGACCCAGAGCAATATCCCTAAATTGTCCTTTACTGCTATAACCGTGTTCATTTACTTGAGGAATAGAATGACGCGCTCCACCGCCGCTTGTGTTTCACGAATCATAATTAGAGGACATGCAATAAGAACCCCTTCACATTGTCATTTTTCCTAAAAGAATCAAAATTTGTCTAGTTGGCAACATCATCCCATTCATTATCACATTGTCATCCACAGCACAAAACAGCACAACACAAACTTTTTTTTTTTTTTTTTTTTTTTTTTTGTAATCTTAAAATAAAACTTTCATTTTTCTCACAAAATCTTCAAACTCTCAGGAAGAAAAAAAAAAAAAAAAAAAAAAAAAAAACATAAACAAAAGCATAAAGAAAAACAAACAAATCCCCAAACCTTTCGTCTTCAACCATCAATTTGGTTCTCAAAAAACAAAAACCATCAATTTGGAGTAAGAAGATACAATGAAGACTTTTACGAATCATTCCTGCCGTCCATTTGCAGTCATCTTCATTTCCATGCCGGAAATTAACATGAAAGATTAAAAAAAAACAAAGAAAAAGAAAAGACATCTGATTTTTTATTGCAACCCATTTGGTTTTTATTTGTTTAAGCAGATTTATTTTAAAAAAATTTAAGCAGGTTTGAACGGACTTACTCCAGACCCCACACCCTGCCCGAGGAGTGTCATTTGGTAGTTTTTTTTTTTTTTTTTGCTCTTTTTTTTTCTGAAGTTATTTTTCCTAAAAATACATAATAAAAATGCATGTGGCAAAAAAAAATGTAAATATATTCAGCTCTATTACTATATTTAATAAATCAATTAAAGTCTAATAGTTTATGTTTATCAATATAATAATAAAAAACCACTATGCTTATCAATATATCGTTGCACAGTACTGTTTAACTTTGTACATATAAGTAACGGGTGCAGAAAGTTTTCTAGTTGGATCATCGGATTATAAAACTACATTTATGATTCAAAAATATGTTACAATGGGTCACCAGAGCCTAAAATTATATTTTTTACCAGGAAATCGATATTTTTTAACATCAAAACTATATCGTTTTAATTTTAAAAAAAACATTTCGAGTCTTAGTGGGTCACGTGACCCCACCCTAGTACACGTGCCTCCTCCCCTGGTACATATAATATATTTTAATCGAGCGTAAAAAAATCTCAAGATTAACCGAGTAAATTTACAAAAATCCAATCTAAGAATTATACATTCAGTTATTGAACAATAGTATCTGTCATATAAATAAAACAAGAGAACTTGGCATTATATTCAACTCTTGTATGAACTTTACAACTACACACATGTATGATGAATATGTGTAGATATACAAATATCAAAATATTTCCATTTAAAGATCAAATTTCTTTTTGTAAATATGTGCTAGCGTGCCCTCACAAAACAAAAGTTAATTAACTTTCTTACATTACACTTTGAGTCGCTTTACAAACTTTAGCATTTGATTACTTTTCGATGCTTATATTTACACGGAAATCATTAAATATTTTAAATAAAAAATTAAATTGTCAAAGTTTTGATCTTATATCTTTGTGGTATACTTACATTTACATACCATATTATCTGAGGCAATTGTCAAAATTCACGCATATTAAAGATGCAAGTTATTACATTAATTTTTATAATAAAATGACTATAATGTCCTTGGATATAATTAATATGACATTTTTTTCTATATCTCATATGGTAATAAATAAGGATAAATCAAGTAAAAACACAATAAATATTGCGTTGGAAATTATACTACCTCACATAATATGGAACAAAACATTTTTGCAACGGCATCAGTTATTTTGGAACAGAGGGAGTACATACAAATGAAATTATAAAATGGCTGCTGTTAAATTATTTTTTTGTGGTGTGTGCTTAATTAGGACATTTTTTTCTCTAAAAAAAAGACAATTATTAGATAATTTAAATTTATTCGGGTATTTTTTTAAGAGTAATCCTCCGTTCATTTATATAGGTTCTTTTGCATTTCTGTTCTCGTTTCATAAAGTCGTTTTTATATGATTATTCATGTTATCATTATTTTATTATTTATTTTATAATACAACTACTGCGATGAGGACAATCAAATGGTTTTATAGGAGTTTTCCTTTCTCTCTTCCCAGAAGAGTCTTCCTCCCCTAGCCTTTTGGCTCCACCACTACCATGGACAAAGAAAACCTGCAAAAGCTCCTGCAAATCCTCACCCTCAAAGAAAAAAACCCACAAGTAACAAGAATCAAATCTCTTGACCTCACCAAAGGAATAGAAAGTAGCAAACTGAGTCTGCTTGGTAAATTCATTACAGGCAAAGATATGCAAGCAAAGAACTACAGAATGGCCATGGAAAAGTCTTGGGGTACATCAAAATTCAAAGTCACAAAACTCGGTAAGAATTACTACCAATTCTTCTTTGATCTACATGAAGAGTTAAACAAAGTTCTCAATGAAGGTCCATGGTGTTTTGATAACACCCTATTGGTTCTCAAACAATGGAATCCAGCCCTCGCGGGTGAAAGTGAAGCCTTCTCTAGCTCTGATTTTTGGATACACGTGGTAGGCCTCCCAATGCATGTGCACACAGAAGCTGTAGGGAGAAAGATTGCTCAAACCCTCACAGATTGCTCCTTTCTCCAGATCCGAGAAGACTCCAACACCAATCAACTATCTTACAGGTTCAGAGCATCACTAAATGTTAGCCAACCCATTCCACAAATTCTGAATATCCAATTCGATGAAGAACCACTTCTGGGCTGTACATCTGAGCCTCTTCTTGGACTTTTCCAGTATGAAAGGCTTCCATCTTTTTGTTACCACTGTGGTCTCTTTGGACACATTGCCAGAAGTTGTCCTTTAACTAGTGAAGAATTTAATCAAGAAGACGAGGCTAACTTCAAATATGGTGATTGGTTGAACTACACCAACAGATCCAAGCTTGCTAAGGAATTTCGTATCATTGATATGGATCTGCAAGGCAGCAGCTCTTCATCCTCCTCCACAACTGGTGGTTCCGGCAACCTTGTGACGAAAATCCAAATGTTGGCGCCAACTTTCTGCAAAAAATCTGTTCCCTGGTCAGACGATAAATCAGAGTCAACCTTGAACAAGCCCAAAAGTCAAAAAGATGAAAGCAAAACTCTTTCTGAACCCAACCCCATCCCCTGCCAATTTTTGTCTCTACCTCCACTACCTTCCAAAACATCTCCATCTGTCCTAGTTAACAACCTCTCTCTTGTCAATGTCACACCTTTTACCCCCACCAACCGAGAAAACTTTTCACCTTGAAACCTTAGACAAACAAAACACTCAAACCAAAGCCAAGAGACTGTATCATTTTTGCCCAGGCCTCGGTTACTAATGCTCAAGAGATATCCAGAATCCTTCAGACCTATGAACACCTTTCTAGTCAAAAGGTTAACCTTGCAAAATCCAATGCTTACTTTAACAAACACCTTAATGAGAACACTTTCCTCCCTATTTTACTTTCCCTTTCAATTCCTATTGGTGACCCTTCTGGTAGATACTTAGGTCTTCCATTTCTTATTGGAAGATCAAAGTATGACATCTTTAAATACATCAAGGACAGAATTTGGAAGAAGTTGAATGGCTAGAAGAGTATGTATCTTACTGATGCTGGGAAAGAAGTGTTGATTAAGGCTGTAATACAAGCTATTCCTACCTATGTCATGCAATGCTTCCTTCTACCTAAGAGACTTCTCAATGACATCTTGACTATGGTTAGAAAGTTTTGGTGGAGTCACAACAAGGAAAAACATTCTATGGCTTGGATTTCTTGGGACAAAATCTGCTTACCTAAAGATCAGGGAGGTTTAGGTTTTGGAAACTTGGAGCTTATTAACGTAGCCCTCTTGGCTAAACAGAGTTGGAGAATTATTGTCAACCCTCATTCTCTCATTGCCGAAGTAATGCGCTTCAAGTACCACAAACATGATACCTTTCTAAACGCAGTCCCCAAGTCCATCTCCTCGTATGTGTGGAGGAGTATCACTGCAGGCAAAGTTCTCCTTTCTAAAGGGCTTCGTTGGGCAGTAGGAAATGGGACAAACATTAATATTTGGTTGGATCCATGGCTGCACACAGAACCATCTTTCAAAATCTCAACCTTAAACCCCTCACCTGACATCCTCACTGTTGATCAACTCATTGACAATCAAAGCTGGAACACCCTTATGCTAAACATCACCTTCCTGCCCTATGATGTTGAACAAATTCTTAAGATACCTCTAGACCCCTCTTTCACACAAGACAGACTCATATGGAACTATTCTCCTAAAGGCTCTTACACGGTTAAAACAGGATATAAGCTTGCCCTATCATCTCTCATCCAATCAAAGAACATTGGGGAATCCTCTAATCCAAAAAAGCAAAAGGATATCTGGAATTACCTGTGGAACTTGAAAGTGCCGCCCAAAATCAGAAATTTCATCTGGAAATTGGCCTCGAATTCGCTTCCCCTTGGCTGTAATCTGAAGACCAGAAATATCACTAATGGTGTTTGCCATATTTGTCAGGCTAGTATTGAAACGTGGATGCATTGTATGTTTAAATGCCCATGGATCAAACCTTTCTGGAAAGCCCTGCCTGATCTCTACCACTTGACCACGCAAAATCACCAATCTTTCCTGGACTTTGTAGCTCTTCTTCGTACCACTATGGTCGGAAACGAAAGTATGATTTGTATGTATCTCTAGTTCATTTGGATTTCAAGAAATAAAGCTATCTTTGAAGGAATTCACCCGTCACCAGACCGAATTGCAAATCAAGCTTCTGCCTTTCTTCTTGCCTATGAAGCTGCTTCGAACACTGATCAAATCCGTAACTTGCAGGTCCCATTTCCCACCAATTGGATTCCACCTCCTCCTGGAACAATTAAAATTAATGTCGATGCATGTGTTAAGGACGATCATGGATCAGCTGGAATACTTATTAGAGATGACTCTGGTGAACTCATCTCAGCGATCTCTTTCTTCTTGGCTGCGGTATCTGACGATGGTGGAAATGGACCTGACTACGTGTCATTCTTATAACCTCCCAAGATTGAGAGAGAAAGATAAGAAGGAAGCATTTAGGGCCAAGAGCCCACACCAGTAAAACCTTACCCCAAGAGAGAAGTCTGTGCATGACCTTCCCGACTACCGCATTGCAAAGGCATTTCTCGGTCTAGTCTCGGAGGCAGGATACGCGCACTCAGTCGAGTGGCTCGAGGAGCCCGTCGAAGGCCGATCGGGCTTTCCTTAAGTGATAAATAACACATGTGCCTATATTAGAGGAGAATCCCTGGATTACCGTAAGGAAATCCCATAATTCGAATATAATCATAATTATCTTTTGTGAGAGATAAACACGTAATGATCCTTAGGGTTTAAGGATTATACGACTTGTTTAACAAGAAAAGGGTGAGACGCCTCCTATATAAACAACCCTAATGAACTACGAATGACTTGATTCCAATTTAGCTATTGGATACGTAGGCAACTTGAGAGAAGTTAACTCTCAGGCTCGGCCTTAATCACACAAAATCACCATCCCCATTATCTCTGTTCTTGTTTGAATCGTCCCAGAGGTTATTTGGATCCCTAGGTGATATTCGACATCATCAATCAATTGGCGCTAGAAGGAGGGTCCTTTTGTTGCGATTTGATCAAGAAACAATGATGGTACCACCAAAAATACCGGAAAAAGGACCCAAACCGCGGCGGCTAGAGATCCTGAGACATAGACCCCACGGCCATCGCTAGCCACCATGAAACCAATCCAGAGGAAACATTGGCGAGATCCAAAGACAAAGAGAGCCTTCTTTGGAGGCGTTACGTAATTTGGACGTACCGGCGGCTCAAAAGTGTACTAGGATTGGCCCTAAAGGGCGAGAAGAAGAAGCTCCACAAACGTGGACCCAAAAGACAACGCGGCAAATAAAGAGGACAGAGGAGAAACTCTCTCTCTACCTCTCAAACGCAGCATGCATGCAGTTAAAGCTCATGCCTGCGAGGCGGCGGGGCGGAACTAGATGGGATCCTGGGAAAGAAAACGAACGATCTCTATCGAATCTCCGTTCAGAGCAGATTTTGAACTACCCACGCGCCGGAGAGATTTAAGATCCCAAAACTAGAAGCATATGACGGAACGAAAGATCCCTCAGACCACCTCTTTCGAGATCTCGACACACATGAATTTAGATTGTGCACCGAGGAGATGAAGTGCAAAGCCTTCCCGGCCTTACTCACGGGCGGGGCTCGTGAGTGGTTCCGAAATTACCACCTCGGTCTATTGAGAATTTGAAACCCTGGCAAGAAAATTTTGCAGGCTTTTGTCACCGCTTAAACCCTTCCAGAGGAATGTCACATACCTCCTCACAATTCGTCGTAAAAAAGAAGAAACGGTCTTTGTGATGCAAAAAAGATTCAATGAGGAATCTAGGCGGTCGGGAATCTTGATGAACACCTCCCGATCACCTCTTTCGTAAAGCAGTCTGCGAGAAGGTAGATTGTATGCAAAGCTCAATGGTCGACTTCGAAATCTATGGATGAGTGTATGGATCTCGGCATATAAACCTTTCATCAAGGTGAAGAGGCTAACCGTTTAAAGAGGAGTCGGAAGCCCCTAAGAAAGAAGGCGCAGAGGATGATCGATAGAAAGCGCAAAACCAAGATGGGACCGAGTAGCTGCGCCCATAATCGACCGACTTGGAAGAAAGGGGCCTGCAAGAGAGGGATTTTATCCCTTTGAATCGATCACGCGAAAGGTGTCCTCGCCATAATGCAGAGGAAAGGCATTGCCCGTACTCCACCTCCTATGAAGGGTCCCCGGGAAAAAAGGGATCAAACCAAATACTGTAAGTTTCATGAGGACATTGGTCACGACTCAGAGCAGTGCAGGGATTTACAGAGAGAGATCGACGCTGCTGTTATGGAAGGTAAACTTGATGAGGTAATAGATAGGTCTCGTCACCCAGAACCTCGAGGAAGGCGGGAATACAAGAGGAGAGATTTCGGTCATGACCGAAAAGATGATTACAGACGAAGGAGGGACCCGTCCCCTGGACCGGAAGGGCAGCCAGATAATCGCCCCATCAATACCATTAATACCATCTCAGGTGGTCCGAGTACACCGTCCCGACCTGAGGAGCAGAGTAGTAGCCGAGTAATGACTAACACCGACTCAGGAAAGAGACAAAGGTTGTCAGGGGAGGTCGTTTATGGCCCTCGCGATCCTCTTCCCCTCATCAGCAATAATGAAGGCTTGGTTATCGAGGTGGTAATCAACAAACATACGGTGAAGCGTATTTGTGTAGACACTGGAAGTGCAGTCAATGTGCTGTACTACAATGTGTTTCAATCCATGAAGTTAAAGGATGCAGAGCTAGCACCTGTATCATCCCCGCTTATTCGGGTTTGCGAGGCCGCTTGATTCACCCTATGGGCATGATCACCTTACCAACCACCTTTGGGAAAGCACTCGGGACAGGATCCTCATGGTGAGTTATGTGGTGGTCGAGGGCCCATCGACTACAATGTTATTATGGGGCGACTCCGCCCTAATAGATCTGCGAAATGTGATCTCTCCGGCTCACATTAGTTTGAAGTTCCCGACCGGGAGGGACAGCAGGTCAAAGGTGATGTCGAAACAGCCAGGAGCCGTTTACGGCCACTTGTAAATGGAAAAGTGATGGTACAACGGTATCTGTGGAAGAGTTACTCCCTGTGAGGAGGAAGAGAGTTGGTCATCAGATGATAAGATCGATTTAGTAAATTTGGGAGAGGAACAAGAAAGCTTGTCAGTCAACATAGGATCATGGATCCCAGATCGGTTTAAAACAGAGCTCGTTGAGATTTTAAAGGAGTTTAAAGACGTGTTTGCATGGAAGATGGATGACATGCCAGGCTTGTCCCCGAACTGGCTCTACACAGGTTGCATGTGGATCCAGCCCGGAAACCGATTAGGCAAAAGAAAGCGATTTGCAAAAGACCGAATGGAGGCCATTCAAAAGGAAGTAGAAAAAGTTATTACAGGCCGGGATCATACGTGAAGTGTTTTACCCGACCCGGCTTGCCAACCTGATCCTGGTAAAAAGCCGGATGGTAGTCGCGAATGTGTGTAGATTTTACCGACCTGAACAGGGCTTGCCCCAAGGATTGTTACCCACTACCTAAGATTGACAGGTTAGTTGACTCAACGGTTGGATTTGAAATTTTTGCATTTCTAGATGCATACAAAGGATACCACCAAATTGCCATGGACCCGGACGATGCGGAAAAGACGGCATTCATTACAGAAGAAGGAACGTTCTGCTATGTTACTATGCCGTTTGGATTGAAGAACGCAGGAGCCACTTATCAAAGAGCGGTGAATAAGATCTTCGAGAAACAGATCGGGAAATGCATGGAAGTCTATGTGGATGATCTCCTGATCAAGAGCAGGTCTCTAAATCAGTACATGATCGACGTCCGGGAAGTATTTGGGGTACTCAGGCAGACCCAAATGAAACTTAACCCAAAAAAGTGTACATTTGGGGTCAGGTCAGGAAAATTCCTGGGTTACATGATTTCAAAAGAAGGAATTAGGGCTAACCCAGACAAAGTTGAAGCCTTAAGAACAATGCCACCACCCAGAAGCATCAAGGAGGTGCAAAGGTTAACCGGCCGCATGGCCGCCCTGAGTAGGTTCCTATCCAAGTCGGCACAGCGTGCTTTACCATTTTTTAAAGTCCTGAGGAAAGCAAGTCCCTTCCAAAGTGGAATGAGGACGATCGAAGGCATTTGACGATTTAAAGGAATACTTGGCCGAGCCGCTAACCCTAACATCTCCCCAGGAGGAGAAACTCGCTTTATACTTGGCAAGAGTTGATGAGGCAATCGGTGCGATCTGATTAGAAGAAGAAAAGCAGTGAGACACCCGTGTTTTATGTGAGCCGGGCTTTACATGGACGTAACTCGGGTATACCAACTTGAGAGAAGCTAGCTCTGGCTCTAGTCCATGCCTACAGGAAGTTGCGACCGCATTTCTGAGCACATTCAATCATTGTGGTTACAGATCAACCCTGCGTCGGATCTTGGCGAAACCAGATACCTCGGGAAGATTGGCGAGATGGGTTATCGAGTCGGCAGAGTATGACTGGACTACCAACCCGGGACGGCAATCAAAGCCAGGCTCTAGCGGACTTCTGGTGAAGGGCTTCAAGTCGAGACGCATAAAGAAACGACCGGTGGTCGGTCGATACATGGACCCTTTTGTGGATGGAGCATCGGGAAAGGAAGGAGCAGGAGCAGGCCTTTTGCTCCTTAGTCCGAAGGGGGAAGAATTCCCTTATGCGCTGCGTTTCAACTTTGCGGCTACAAACAACGAGGCAGAATATGAGGCTTTGATTACTGGGCTCCGACTAGCCAGCAAGCTGGGGGCAGATAACCTGCATGTATTCAGTGACTCCCAGTTGGTGGTTAACCATATTAAGGGTGAATACGAAGCAAAGGAGAATTCAATGAAGAAATACTTGGCAGCCGCTCACGATTTACTGAAGAACTTCAAGTCAGTTCATATAGAGCAGGTCTCTCGATCCAAGAACAAAAAGGCTGATGCCCTCTCCAAGTTGGCATCTAATTTCTTCTCAAATAAAAAAGTTCTAGTGGAGCGGGGCGGCGAGCGGGTTATGCGTTGAATGAAGTTCAACCGATTTGCCAACAGAGCCACCTGGATGGATCCCATAACGCCCTATCTCAAACACGGGTTCTACCCACGACAAGGTTCAATCCGGGAAGGTCAAGCTACGAGGCTAAGCGGTATGCTCTCTTTGATGATATCCTATACAGACGGTCATTTATATCACCTTCGCTTAGGTGTGCTACCAGGAGGAAGGAAATTATACGCTCAGGAAATCCACCTCGGCATATGTGGAAACCACGCAGAGCCCGGACTACAGCACGTAAATGCCGTTTGTTCGGGTATTATTGGCCAACCATGCAAGCAGATGAGGCGATCTAGTAATGAGATGTAGGTCATGCCAGGTGCATGATAATTTGTTTCACCAACCAACCCGAACATGATTCCCTTGGTTTCTCCTTGGCCACTTTTTTTTTCGATTGGGGCGGATCTGGTTGGACCCCTTCCCCGAGCTCCGGGTAACCTCACGATTACTAGTCGTGGCCATCGATTACTTTACTAAGTGGGTAGAGAGGTGAAGCCTTGACCACTATCACGGGAAAGCAATACGTAAATTTTTATGGAAGAATATTATCGTCGTTTTGGAATACCCAAGATCCTGGTGTCGAGACAATGGAACGCAATTTGAAGATAGGCGGTCAAGTCATGGTGTGCGGTGGGTATAGTCCAACATTTCACCTGCATCGGGTACCCTCAAGCCAACGGCGGTGGAGCAAACAAACAGCAGCTCAAGGTTGGGTTGAAAAAGAGGTTGGAAGAAGAGGACAAGCATGGGTCGAGCATTTGCCTAACGTTCTTTGGGCATCTGAGCGACTCCAAATTCGCCTCTTGGGAAACTCCTTTGCCTTAGCTTATGGTTGTGAAGCGGTCATTCCGGTGAAGTGGGGCTCCTTCTCCAAGGATCGAGCTCTATGCAAATCCCGACCAGGATACCGAGCTCAGACATGCCAAGGATAATTTGGAAGAAGCTAGGAAGTAGCCTACATCCGGATGGCAAAATACAAGCAAAAGATATCCCAATATTACAACTCTAAAGTCAAGCATTCATACTTGAGGAAGGAGACTTGGTATTGAGGAAAAGCGAGGTCGACAAGCAAATTCCTGGGGAAGCTTAACCCGAATCTAGGAAGGTCCGTCTGAGTAGTAAAGGTTCATGGCAAGGTGCTTACCACTAGGCCGACGCCAAATGATGGGACCATACCGAGAAAGTGGAATGCTAGCAACCTTAGGAAGTTTTATGTCTAAGATGAATCCAGGCTTGATTCTATCTTTTCATTTTATCTTTGTCTTTTTCAATAAAAGTGTTATCAAACACCTTTGAGTTCTAATAAAATATATGTTTCTTTCATGTTATAAAGTATTATGATGTGTCTTGTGATTATTTTTATTAGCTGAGTCTCGCAGTCGGACCAGTAAAGCTTGAATACCATAAGCTTCCCGAGTCCTCAAGTCAGGACAGGATTTTAACTGAGTCAGGTCGTACTCAGAAGGTTTGCAAAAGTCAAACCTCCTCAGTCTGCAGTCAGGCAAGAATTTAATCGGAGTCTGCAGGTCGGACTCGTAAAGCTTGAATACCACAAGCTTCTCGAGTCCTCAAGTCGGGACGAGATTTTAATCGAAGTCGAGGTCATACTCGGAAGGTTTGCAAAAGTCAAACCTCCTAAGTCCGCAGTCAGGCGAGATTTAATCGAGTCCTCTGCAGGTCGGACTCGAAAGCTTGAATACCACAAGCTTCCCGAGTCCTCAAGCCGTGACAGGGCTTTAATCGAAGTCAGTTATACTCGGAAGGTTTGCAAAAGTCAAACCTCCTAAGTCTGCAGTCAGCCGAATTTAATCAAGACTTAGTATGTCATCCTAACTATCGGTAATGCATGCCATATTTGGGGAAATAGGGACATCTATAAGGCGAATGCGAATAACTAAGCACAAAATAAACCAAGTAAATTCAAAGTACAAAATACGATTAGGCAAGGTGGCACCATAAAGTATGAAATAAAGTCTGAAACTTGGATAACAAAAATTTCAAAGTTTTCAAAAAAAAAAAAAAAAAAAAAAAAAAAAGCATTAACAAGGATAAACACTCAGGTCTGGAAACAATCAGTGCAGGTCCTTCGAGCCTGCCTCGACGAAGATGGGTTTGGACCAGCACTTTGAGAAGCAGGACGACGTCTGGCATACTTTGACCCGATGTCTTCACCGCCTCGAACTCTCTCAAACGATCGTCATAGATCGACTGCCCTTCTTTGTACATAGAGCGGTAATGTCTAAGGTGCGAAAGAACCGAATTTCGGCGTATTCTTTTGCCTCGCCCACACCGATCGTGTACCCATGCTTTGCATGACAGGGTTCGAAGAAGACTTCTTGAGCTCGGCTAGATGATCGGAAGACTTGTACTCATGCACAACTCGGGCATCCCGAGCAGGAAGAGACGCTTCCAAAGTAGTGAGCTCAGCCCGGACCTTGGCCAGCGCCTGCCCGAGCTCAGAGTTCTCCGCCACGTACTCGTCGTGTTTGGCCTGGAGTTCAGCAGTGCACCTGGCCCTAGTCTCGACCAGTTCCTTCTTCAGGGCCGCAATCTCTCGATCTTTAGTCTTGGAGGGCTTCTATGCCTATCACGTGCGGCCCGGAGCTCCTCGATCGTCCCCTGTAAAGCCTCCTTACTCGCTGCAGATTCGGCAAGGCGGTCCAGGAATTCCTGACCGACCTGGGCACCCTGGAAAAGACGAAGGAAAGGTAAGAAGGAAACAATATGCATAGGAATAGCTGACATGTGTACACTAGAGCTTACCACAGCGGCGAGGTCCTGATCTGACAGCTCATACAATCGGTTGTGTCCAGGGGAAGTTTGCTCCTCAGGAGAGTCCTCAACGGTCTCTATGGTCTGTCGACCCGCTTTCCTTTTCTTAGATCGACCCTTCCGAGTCGAAGAAGAGGCTATCTTCTTCTTCCGGCTGGGCTCGATCACATCCTCTCTGGCCTCCTGATCTTCATCCACATCTATCCTCTCTGCTTCCCCAGATGAGTCGTCTGGTTGCTCGGATAGGAGATGGACTGAGGTGGGGGTCAGGACGGTCCCAGCAGCTCGGAGAGGATCCGGCTGTATGTGCTCCTGCTGCTCAGGCTCCGGGATAGGCTCGTCAGTGTTAACAAAAGGAACCGCTTCATCATTCACGTCCTCCAAGAGATCAGCAAAGGAAGACACTGCCAATGTAAATAATAAGAAATGTTAGAGGATGTTTTATAAATAGCAAAATACGATAAGGAACAGACTTTAAAGTCGTACACATCTTGTACTCTTCCTTGGTTAACTCCTTGTAGGGGTTAGGGCCCGCGGTAGGCAACTGGGCAGCCAGAATCAACTCAGAAGAATACTTTTTCTCTCGATATAAACCCCACTTTGCGAATGTCGTCTAGCGATTTTCGATCCACGTCGGTTGGTCGCGGATCATTTGTCAGGTCGGAGGAGTTCCACCGCCTAGGTTCCGAGCCACCTCCGGACATATGAAGAAGAATCTGGTCTTCCAACCTTTGTATGAGGTATCTCCGGCTCCGTAAATTGAACGTCGGGCATAAAGTCCCCGGCGAGGGAAGCAATAGTACCCGGCTGCCAGGCACTTATTTGCGTTGAAAGAACGGTCGAAATGTTTGAACTTTGAAGGGGATGCAGCACATCTACACCAAATGGCAAAACCCACTATTGCCCTTATACCGTTGGGCACGATCCGGGCCAACCCTAGGTTGTAATGCTCGGAGGCGAGACAAAATGGCCGGACAGATAGAAACCGTAAACCACATAAAAGGCGCTCCTCGTACCACAAGTAAGATACCCACCGGAGCTTGATAAGCATAAACACCGGGAGCCGGGATAATGGGTTTGAAAAGTGGATTTGTTAGGTTGTATTGTTTCTGAGATCTTGGGTCAAATCTGTGGGAGTTATTTTGGTATCGATGCCATGGCAGGCCGCCTGTGATTTCAGAGCCATAAAAGCTTTAAGGGAAAGGACAAACCTAGAAGATGAGGAAGAAGGGGGAGGATTGAAAAAAGAAAGAACAGGTCTCTCAGTATCGACCCTGGTAGTGGTAATTTCTCCTTCTAATTCCGGCTCCGATTCAAACAACGCCTCGATGGAACTATCAGTAAGAATTATAGGTTCGTTCATTAACAACGGAAAAGACTTAGAGAAACAAGAGAAGAAAGAAAACTTACTTGAGAAATTGAAGGAGTGGAAGAATAGAATGGCAACCGTCCCGACTTCACACTTGATTTAAGGAGTAACGTCTGAAAGGATTGATGAGACTAGGAGTTATAAAACCCCAAAAAGAAGTCTTGGAATAACCGCCCCATTATTGCGTCACGACGCTTCGTTTCACGCACTTAATACGGCAGTCTAAACGGTAGCAAGGACACGTGTCATGGTAAGCATATTACGTTGAGACGTCCGAGCTGATCTCAGGTCTACCCAGCTCTATGCGATCGGCGGACACGGGGGCTTATGACGATGGTGGAAATGGACCTGACTACGTGTCATTCTTATAACCTCCCAAGATTGAGAGAGAAAGATAAGAAGGAAGCATTTAGGCCAAGAGCCCACACCGGTAAAACCTTACCCCGGGAGGAAGTGCAGCCGCATGACCTTCCCGACTACCGCGTGCAAAGGCGGCTCGGTCTAGTCGGAGGCGGGATACGCGGCTCAGTCGGTGGCTCGAGGAGCCCGTCGAAGGCCGGTGGCTCTTTCCTTAAGTGATAAATAACACATGTGCCTATATTAGAGGAGAATCCCTGGATTACCGTAAGGAAATCCCATAATTCGAATATAATCATAATTATCTTTTGTGAGAGATAAACACGTAATGATCCTTAGGGTTTAAGGATTATACGACTTGTTTAACAAGAAAAGGGGTGAGACGCCTCCCTATATAAACAACCCTAAGGAACTACGAATGACTTGATTCCAATTTAGCTATTGGATACGTAGGCAACTTGAGAGAAGTTAACTCTCAGGCTCAGTCTTAATCACACAAAATCACCATCCCCATTATCTCTGTTCTTGTTTGAATCGTCCTAGAGGTTATTTGGATCGCTAGGTGATATTCGACATCATCAGTATCATCTGTAGAATGGGCGGAGCTGAAAGCTATTTATCTTGGATTAACAGAAGCCTCGAAGGTTTGGAATGGCCCCATTCTTCTGGAATCCGATAATCTCAATTGTGTGGCTCGAGTTAATAGTGAACCTGAAGAGGATGACCGCTCTCAATTGGAATCCATGGCTGCCAGCATCAGAATCTTGCGGAAATGCTTTCTCTCTTGCAAAGTCTCCTTTATTATTAGGACTTGTAATAATGCGGCTGATGTTCTAGCCAATTTAGGTTTTTCTCTAACCAATTCCCAGGGGATAGATCCTCTCAAGTAACTTGAGAGGATATTCTCTCAAGTATGCATGATTCAACCACACACCTCCAAAGTGTAAAACATCTAGCCATTGATTAACTTTTTCCAAAACTACGTAGTTTAGTTCATTACATGTAGAAACACCAACTTAAGGGTAAAGTACTTGAGAGGATCTTGACCCCAATTCCCAGTGTTGTAGATGTAATTGGGGTAAATCCCCACCAAACTCTGTTATCTCAGCTTGTTTAGCTGACATTTAATGAATTCTCCCTTTTACCCTCAAAAAAAAAAAAAAAACTTACAACATTTTTTTTCTCAAAAAAAAAAGAAGCTTATAACATTTTCCATTAAAATAAATTACGTGAAAATCTTTAAAAGATGTTTTTTTTTTTCCGAACACGAAAGTTTTATTAAATCCGAACAAACATAATTTACAACACGATCAGAACCGTACTACAACACAGCCAAAAGCCGCACTACAAACAACGAACAATACAACTAAGTTGAATAACAGATCGGGTCGAGGGTGCTGAATAAAAGGAAATTCTTCCGAAAGAATTAGAAGACGTTCAGACAACATGGATCCTCTAGGCAATCTATTATTCGACCAACACACATAGAACTAAAACAACAAACACAGGGGAAAAAAAACTAAAACAACGATAAAACCGTTAGACTACACCGCCTCAAGCCGCCGTCGTACGGAATAGAGAGCCCGCAAGCCTGACATCTCCTCCGAATAGAAAGAGGCCAACCGAAAAAGACGCCGGAGAACACCATCGAAATCAAGATTCCGGCACCGAACACCGGACAAGGCTGAATAGCCAAGAGAAGATGGCGAGCAGAGCACCGGAAGAGCTCAAAAAGCAATGGTGAAGCGTCCACCTCGGGCTGAAGCGAAGAAATCTAACCGGAGACCAACGAAGCTCCAAGCAAAGAACGGAGCCGATGACCTCAAATCTGAGACCCGCCGCCGAAAGCAAGCCGGAAAAGAACCAGATCCGGCAGAAGAGAAGAAAGATCACCACAAACAAGTTGGAGCCTCATCAATCTAAGGAAAAAAAAGGAAAGGATAAACTAGAAGAAAGAGATGAAAGGAATATACAGGTGGAAGCCGGGGAAGCATATGGAGGCGGTGGCAAGCAGAGAGGTTTCCCGAGAGCTTTTAGTGAGAGAGAGAGAAGGGGGAAAATATTGAATGTCGCTTCCTTAAAGGATGTTCATTATGGGTCATAGTATGACTCGCGATCCCCTGTTGTGCGTGTGTGCGCTGTGCGGTGCTGTGCACCCGAAACGGCGTCGTTTCGGATTAAAACGACGCCGTTTTGATTGTGTGTGTGTTTTTTTTTTTTATAGATCGGAACCACGCGGCCGACGCAGCGTTTACGCCACAAAGACACCGCTATTTGTGCAACTTTGTACCGTAGGGGATCGGGGTCCGTCATAGTATGTAGTAGAATTATGTTATTGTGTCTTATTGTAACAGGCTATTTACTTTTTATTTTAGAGCTATTTACTTCTTTTTTTGAAAAAGGGTTATTTATTTTTGAATCAATATCACATGTAATTTTTTTTTTATAAAACAATAAATGATTTTGGGGCCGTTCGTTAAATCTGAAATCTGAAGTCTGAAGTCTGAAGTCGAAATCTGAATATACTAAGTAGCTGAACTGTTTAATGGCTCGTTTGTTACGCAGGAATGGAATAGAATGGCATAAAATGACTGGAATGGAATGGAATAATTTATTCCATTTATGCGTTTGTTATTATGCATGATAATAGAATATCAACATTCAATTCCAACGTTTGTCATCGGTATAATAGAATGAAAATTTACAATTCATTTGTTTGGAAAAATAGAAAGTTTGATGGAAATGAATTTAAATTTCAATGTTTTTTTATAAGGAGATTTCCAATTCTGTATGTGGCAGGAATAAGATGGAATGAAATGATTTTTTCAATATTTGTGTATAATTATAAGATAACGGAATAAAATGAAATTCAATTCCAACCGAATGAAAACAGTCCATAAGTGCTGAAATTGATTAGATTGTTTGATAACACTTTATACCTGCAATCTGATTTTCTTTTCAAATTTTAATTTCGTACATAATAATTTGTTAGATGAAAGACTAGTTTTATGCTAATTTACAATAGTTGATAAAATTATGCATTTGAAGTATGAAAAAAATTTATTTATTTTCTTGTTACGTGACCACATATATTCAAAACATATGATCAATACAATAATGTTTTATGTTTAATTTTGACAAAGTCATTAACATTTCATATTTGTATTTCAATTTACATTTCATAAGGGGAAAATTTAGTAGTAATAAACAATCATATGGTCGAATAAATCTATCAAAGAAATAATAATAAACATTTGATTCAATCTTTCATATTTTGCTTTTTTGTCTTAATGATGAAGTGGAACGTGGGGGTATACATGGGATAAATTCGTGGGGCTGTGGAAGAAAACAAAACAAAAAAAAAATGCGGCCCTACCTTCGTCCTTACAACAACCATAAAACCGACTTCCGTTCAAAAACCTATATCTTTCTCGGTTGCAGTCCCAATCACCATGGGTATAAATGCCTTGATCTCTCCACCGGCCGTATCTATATTTCTCGTCACGTTGTCTTTGACGAGTCTTCCTTTCCTTACACCTCTTCCTCCGATGCTCCTTCATATACGCCTGACACGATCATTCTTCCCTCAACCATCGCTCTTCATGCCCCTGTCGGCTCATTGCCTCCTTCCTCTCCTATTCTCGAGCCCTCTCCACCTTCCCCTACTCTGAGCATTCCTTTAACATCGTCCAACGAACCCTCTCCTGCCAATGGATCTACTGATTCTTCTTCATCTCATCCTTCCCCGCCTGCTGCCCCTCATCAAATGGTTACACGCTCCAAAACCAACAATCTTAAGCCCTTACGTCTTGATCCTGATTTTGTTCGCTACCATCTTCCCAAAGCTTTGACAGCCACCACTGATGTCCTTGAGCCAACCTCTGTTACCGAAGCCCTAAAAACACCGTGAATGGAGGGATGCATGAGAGATGAGTTTAATGCTTTGGTCCAAAACGACACTTGGGACCTTGTTCCTTATTCTCCGTCTCAAAATCTTCTGGGTAATAAATGGGTTTTCCGCATTAAGCGGCATGCAGATGGATACATTGAACGCTACAAAGCACGCCTTGTTGCTAAAGGTTTTCATCAGGAAGCCGGTGTTGATTTTTCTGATACTTTCAGTCCGGTCGTGAAACCGGTCACTATACGTACTCTTTTATCTCTCGCTGTTTCACATGATTGGGTTGTTCGACAGGTTGATATCCAGAATGCGTTCCTACATGGTTTTCTCACTGAAGATGTCTATATGCAGCAGCCTCAGGGTTTTCGCCACCCTGACTTTCCTAATCACGTTTGTAAGCTCAAACGTAGTCTTTATGGTCTTCGGCAGGCGCCTCGTGTGTGGTTCTCAAGATTTACAGATGTTCTATTGTTAGGTGTGATGCCCGAAAGACAATTTTGTAATTGTTTTATTTAATAAATGAAATGATGTTATTATTCATATTTATTATTCTCATAATCACCGATGTGACAATAGTATCTACACTACAGAAAACCCTAAGTATATCGTTTATGTAATCACTTAACTCGATTGTATGGTATATACAGGAGGATTGAGTTAGTGAAGATGTACTTAAAATACAATTAGCCCGTAGTGAAGTTAATCGAGAGTATCGGGTCTCTCCTTTAACGTGCTATTAATGCGCCCGAACACAATAGGTGTGATTGTCTTATCCGGACTTTCGGTTAAGAGAACCTAATGGGGCATTTATATATGATAGATATATCATATAGAAATTTGGACCGATTTGATTAGAGTTCACGATATAATTCCGTAATCGAGAAGTCTTATCGAATCAATGGATGATCATATTTATGGATATATCTTAATCACGAGGTGATCACGATCAAGCCGCTTGAATCGGTATGAAGTTTGACTTGGCGGTTAAGGATTACACTCGAGTCTGTGGTGCGAATTACCCCATCTTGGCATTGTCTTTGGATTGAGTGAGTAGTACGTGTTATCACGAGATACGGAATCCATTCCTTCCATTTATGGAAGTAGATAAACGATTCACTTATTTGTTAATCCTAGAAACCGATCGATCGTGCGAGTTCATATTACAGCGATTAGCTACCGGTGAGTTGTATGAATTAATTGATCACTAGGGGTTAATGGTAAATAAGGATAAGAGGTTCTAAAAGGGTTAACGGTAACTTCCCGATTTGGAATGAGCGATCTATGGAGGATTAATCCATATGTAATGATTATATCAATGGGCGCTTATTATTATTCTCGTGAGGAGATAAATATAATCTTATAATCGGAGGAGTGCGATCACGGGATTATGGTGGCATATTCTGTGATTGATTTATCGAATATAATTATTCTATAATTATTTATTTGATTTATAGGAGCCGCTGATTATTAGTCCATGGTCCCGACGCGTGCCTCCTAATATAGCATAGCTATTCTCGGACGTCGAATCCTAATAATATTAATTTAGTTCTTGTTGGACTTTATTAAAAGCGATATGTGAATTAATTGTTTAGTGGACTATTAAATTAGTTGGGCTAAATAATTAAATATGTGGAAAAGACATTTTTCATAAACTTGGCCCAATTGTGTTATAGCCCAAAAATTAATTATGACTAGGTCATGAATTAAAAGTGGCGCCCCCCTCTTATTTTTGGAACAAGAAATTAGTTTTCTTGTGATTAATAAGACATGTGCATAAAATATTTATTGGATAAATATTTATGGTAAATAATAAAGATAAATATTATTCTAGATTTGTTCTAGAATATTATGGAATTATCTTTTATTAAAGGATTTATTTTGTTTGATAAATAAAAATCCTTTGAGGCTAAGTTTTTTTCTCTTATATAAAGAGAGTTCTCCCAAGCCTTAATATACATATAAAATTTCGACTTCTCCTATAGTAGAGAAGAAAAGAATTCGGCCAAGGAGATTTGGGGAGAAATCTTGGAGATTTTTCGGTAGCATATCGGAAGGGTTCGAGTCGATAATTCCTTCCACGGGAATTGCTTGGATCACACGATCGGGAAGGCGTGGTGCTCTTCACATCTTCACATTCATCCTTTGCGGTTCTTCAACTTGAATTTAGAGATTCAAGAGGTATGATCTACATCCCCCTTGTAGAATAGATCTAGTTGTTTTATTACGCATATTATATAGATCTAGATCCATAAATCGCTTCCGTTGCGGATGGTATTACAAACAGTGGTATCAGTCGCCATGGTGATCTATATTTATACGTATAAAATATTAGATCTAGGAGTGGTAAAACATGTAGATTTTTTGTCCCAATTTTTTTTTACATAGGGCCGACGCATGTTAATCTTTTTTTTATGTTATGAATGTCTTGGTTGAAGAGATGGATTGGGGTTGGTACTGTTTACTCGTTAGATCTATTGTAGCTCCTTTGTTTAGTAACAATTGAGCATAGGAATTGTATTTTTTTTATGTCTTTCTTTTCGAAATTTATGTAAAAAGTAGCATCTTTTATTGTAATTTTGATTATCCGGGCTGGAAAAGATGAAGATCTTGCTGAAAAATTGAAGATCAAGTCGAAACCCAAGGTATGAACGAGGAGAAACGGATGAATTTTATTAAAAATCTGCTACAGGATTTTCTGCGACGCTGAAAAGCGTCACTAAAAGTCCTGTTTAATAAATATATGCGGCTAGGGTTTTCTTTAATTTTGCGGCTGCACCAAATTTTTTGTTGTGACCTAATTTTTTTTATTTATTTAGATCATTCAACAACCGAATGATGAAAGAAAAAAAAAAAAAAAAAAAAATTATTATTGGAAAATAAAATTAAAAACAGCCGCATGTAATATAATAAAATAAAATATATGAATAATTAAAATAAATTGGATTTATTAAATTAAAAAGACCTTTTCTCCTCTCGGGTGTTCGTGGTTCGTGTTCCGGCGGTTCGAGTTCAAGATTCGAAGATCAAGACTCGAAGACAAGAAGATTGTAATTTATTTTCCTAGGATAGATTTAGTTACGAGGGTACCAACAATCCATCTCGGTGTTTAAATTTCCATAATTTATTTTTATGTGTTCGATCATAAAATAGATATAAAATCGGAATTGCCATGACATGCATCATATCATAAATCCACTCCATGCATACATGTAGAATTTTAATTTTGGTAATTAAAATAGGCATGTATTCAAACTCGTGTAATTAGTTGAAATTTAATTAATACGTGGTAATTAATGAATTTAGTAACTAATTAATGATCGAGGGCGGGTTATGAAATCGTTAGGCTTTTAGATTGTGTGTTCTCGGTGAACGCTTTAAAGCCCAAAGCGAGATCACGTTTTCAATTCGTAGTGTCTACGAGATTGAATGATGGTAAAAAAACAAAAAATCTTGGATAAAAGCGGTTCGCTTATAGGTTGGGTGGTCAAGCCGAGCTAGGCTCGACCGACTTAACCCTCTCTAGTGTGATGTATGCACGGGGTCCGGCAAGACTAAGCTACACCGGAGAAGCGGAGGGGTGATTCCTTCTTATCTCAATGAAATTTGTCTTGACCCGATTTCGTCCGGTATCACATATGTTCCAACGAATAGGGCGGGTAGGCTTGCCTCGTCACCGACACCATTCGGAATCCTTGATTTGATGAGCTTTTATGATAACATCAAAAAGAGCGTGGTTAGTTAACCCACAACCACTTCCAAATTATTGAGTGGGAGCGGGAGGCGGCGACCACCCCACGGCCTCTCTTATAGATACAAGTAAGTGAGAGAAGGGTGGCGCCTCGTGGCGCTTTGATTTCGTCCCCTACGGATGGTGTTCACCCCTATCAACATTCATGACTTGGTCTCCGAAAGGATAGGATTTACGGGTACTCGTCGGGTCAGCGACCTATCTCTACGACGGCACACTCGGGCGTACTAAGAGATCCGATATAGTAGGTCACACTCATAAAGGATATTTTTGGAAATATCTAGGCTAAAAAAGGAAGGTAGTCAATGAATAAAGGGATGTTCGATTCTCGTGGGATGTTTGATTCTCACAAGTTATTCATTGATGAGATTGTCTCGATTTAACCGTCATCTCTTTGACCTACCGCCGGTGGCCTTGAGATGCGAGGTTAAAACCTTGGAATGGTAGAGTAGACTTATTTTTAGTTTACAATTCCTAAAATTTAATATAGTAGTGTTAAACTTGAATTAATACATGTGATTTTATTTTAACAAAATGTGCGCTCAAATTTACGCTTTCTTATCACGAAAAATTAACGGAAACAACTTTAAGAAATGGAAGAGTAACTTAAAGCGTGGTACTCACGTATGAGAATGTGCAACATGTACTTACTTACGAATGCCTACTGTTTGGCGATCAAAAACACAGTAAAGGCGAGATCGAGCAGCGTAATCGCTGGATCGAAAGCGGATAACCGGGCTCGTGGGATCATCTGGCGGCGTGTCGGAGGTTATTAGGACCCAGATTGAAGAGTTTGAATCTGCGGGAGAAATCATGCGAAACTTACTACGATGTTTGGATCACACAGCAACCAAGCAAGACACGATGCCATCAGGTTGGCCGTCAACACGAAATTGAAGAAAGGTCAAGCGGTGAATGGTCATATTACGAATATGATCGATTACTTCAATGGCGCCGGTATTCATGGATCAAAGTTCGATGAAGCAACTCAAGTATCAATGATTACGGAATCGTTGACTCACGAGTTTATCCCGTTCAAAACTCGGTATTTGATGGGCAAATATGAGTTGACCATGACACTGATCTTGAATAGGCGACTATCTACGAGGGCACTGCTATCGAAGATAAGGTCCAAGTAGGGGATAAAAAAGTGAAGCCAATATGGCGAAGCCAGGTCATCAAACAAGCCTAAGGCCAAACCGAAGAAGAAGGGTAGTGTTGCACCCGTGCCCAAGCCAATGAAGAAAAAGGCTGCCAAGAAAGTTGTGAGTCAAGCCCGAGGGCAAATGCTTTTCTTGTAAGGAGGTAGGACATTGGCGGCGCCATTGTCCCGAATATCTTCGTGATGTGAAAGATGGCAAAGTCAAAGGTTGCCATTTGGGAAAGATAAGAAAGGTAATTTGGAATTACTATTCTTGGAATCTTTTAATGTAGCTAAAGATGTGTCCACTTGGATACTTGATCTGGAGCTACTAACCATGTATGTTCTTCATTTGCAGATTCTTAGTTAAATGCGAGGAGGTGGAAGAGGGTTCTCAGTGATCTTGATGAGTAGGCCTTTGGGCGCTCATTTCGGCTAAAGCGATGGGGATTGTGGACTTGCATTTTAATAATAGAATTTTACATTTAGACAATGTTTATTTTATTCCCAATTCAGGAGAAATTTGATTTCTTATTCTGCCTTAGTTGAACAATCATTTTACATTTCAAGTTCGAATGGTGAATTTGTTATTTCAAAGAATGGCTTTGAATTGTGTTCAACTATAAATGAAAGCAGTTTATATTTTGTAAGACCACATAAAGCTCCCTACTTATCTTTGAAATGTTTAAAAGCGCTCATCAAAGATGCAAAAAGCGAGAAAGTTTCTCAAGTAAAGAAGATAAAACATACTTGTGGCATCTAAGGCTTGGCCATATTTCCTTGGAAAGACTCAAAAGACTTGAAAAGGTTAATGCCTTAGGTGAGTCATCTGTTGACACCTTGCTCTGTCTGCGAGTGTTGCTGGAGGAAAAATGACTAAGCGTCCCTTCTCATCAAAGGGTAATAGAGCCACAGGAACTACAGACTTAGTGCATTCGGACCTTTGTGGTCCGATGAGCGTACAAGCTAGAGGCGGATCTGAGTACTTTGTGACTTTCATTGATGATTACTCGAGATTCGGTTATGTTTATCTGCTTTGCATAGAAAGTCCGAGGCTTTTGGAAAGTTCAAGGAGTTCCAGCGAAGCGAAGGCAACTAGGCAAGTCATTGAAATGCCTCCGCTCGGATCGTGGAGGTGAGTATTTAGATCTTGAGTTCATTGACTACTTGGTGAAAAAAGGAATTTGTTTCCAGCGCTCGGCGCCTAGGACACCTCGGAAAAGCGGAGTTCTTTGAGAGGAAAGCAGGACATTGATTAACATGGTTAGATCAATGATGAGCTACGCTCACTACTATATATCCTTTTGGGGTTATGCTTTAGAAGCGGTCCACATTTTGAATTCGATACCGTCAAAGTGCGTCGAAAAGACACCCATTGAGATGTGGTCGGGACGGCAGCGAAAGCATGCGTCACTACCGCATATGGGGTTGTCCTGCACATGTGCTGATGGACAAGACTACCAAGCTACAATCACGTACAAAAGTATGTTTGTTTGTAGGCTATCCAAAAGGTACACGTGGTGGTCTATTTTACGATCCGGAAGATAACAAAGTGCTAGTCTCGACTAATGCTACGTTTTTGGAGAAAGTTATATGAAAGACCATTGAGACCTCGAAGTACAATTGTACTAGAGGAATTACTCTCCGATGACGTCCAGGCCTATTGTAGGCTGCTAATGTTCTGCAAACAACACTAATAATACAACAGTCAATTCCAACATTCTGTTCACCCAGACGTCTTTGCGAGAGTGGTTCGGCCATCGGTTCGGCACGGCATGGATTTAGAGGCAAGCGTAGTAGTCGCCTCGATGGGGTGGAAGATGATCCTCCGACCTATAAGAAGGCCTTCTTGGATCACGATAAGGATAAATGGATTGGCGCAATGAATCGAGGAGATGGAGTCTCATGTACTAACTTTCGGTCTGGAAACTTGTAGAACTTCCTCGGGGTGAAAGGCCCATTGGATGTAAATGGCTCTACAAGCGAAGAGAGAGTAGATGGGAAGGTTGAAACCTTCAAAGCACGGTTGGTAGCCAAAGGTTACACACACATGGCGAGAGGTATAGACTACGAGGAAACCTTTCACTGTGGCCATGATGAAAACCATCCGCATCCTCCTTTCGATTCTTTGCATATACGGATTATGAAATCGGCAAATGGATGTCAAAGCAGCGTTTCTAAGCGGCTTTCTTGACGAGGAAATCTATATCGCAAACAACGAGAGGATTCATTGAAGAAGGTCGAGCACATGGTGTGCAAGTTGCTCGAGATCCATTTATGGGTTGAAGCAAGCATCTCGTTCTGGTATCATAGATTCGATCACACGATCAAGTCTTATGATTTGAACAACACTTTCTTATCTTGTGTGTACAACACTTTCTGTGAATCTATATGTCATCAAGCGTACAACACTAGAAATACAACACTATCTTTGATAACCTTCTTGTACACACAAGATTCGGCAAAGTGTTGTTCGAAATCATAAGACTTGATCGTGTGATCGAATATATGATACCAGAACGAGATGCTTGCTTCAACCCATAAATGGATCTCGAGCAACTTGCACACCATGTGCTCTCGACCTTCTTCAATGAATCCTTCGTTTCGTGATATAGATTTCCTCATCAAGAAAGCCGTTTAAAAACGCTGCCTTAACATCCATTTGCCGATTTCATAATCCGAACATGCAAAGAATCGAAAGGAGGATGCGGATGGTTTTCATCATGGCCACAGTGAGAAGGTTTCCTCGTAGTCTAAACCTCTCATCGTGTGTGTAACCTTTGGCTACCACCGTGCTTTGAAGGTTTCAACCTTCCCATCTACTCCTCTCTTTCGCTTGTAGAGCCATTTACATCCAATGGGCCTTTCACCCCGAGGAAGTTCTACAAGTTTCCAGATCGAGTTAGAGTACATAGACCCCATCTCCCGATTCATTGCGTCAATCCATTTATCCTTATCGTGATCGAAGAAGGCCTTCTTATAGGTCGGAGGATCATCTTCCACCCCATCGAGGCGACTACGCTTGCCTCTAAATCCATGCCGCATCGAGCCGGTGGCCGAACCACTCGCAAGACGTCTGGGGTGGAACAGAATGTCGGAAGTGATCGTTGTGTTATTAGTGTTGTTTACAGAACATCGGCAGCCACAATAGGCCTGGACGTCATCGAGAGTAATTCCTCTAGTACAATTGTATTTCGAGGTCTGTGGTCTTTCATATAACTTTCTCCAAAAACGTAGCATTAGTCGAGACTAGCACTTTGTTATCTTCCGGATCGTAAAATAGACCACCACGTGTACCTTTGGATAGCCTACAAACAAACATACTTTTGTACGTGATTGTAGCTTGGTAGTCTTGTCCATCAAAGACATGTGCATGACAACCCCATATGCGCGAAGTGACGATGCTTTCGCGACGTCCCGACCACATCTCAACGGGTGTCTTTTCGACAGACTTTGACGGCATCGCATTCAAAATGTAGACCACGGCGCTTAAAGCATAACCCTAAAAGGATATAGGTAGTGAGGCGTAGCTCATCATTGATCTAACCATGTTAATCAATGTCCTGTTTCTCCTCTCAAAGAACTCCGCTTTGGCCGAGGTGTCCTAGGCGCGAACGTTGGAAACAAATTCTTTTTCACCAAGTAGTCAATGAACTCGAAGATCTAAATACTCACCTCCACGATCCGAGCGGAGGCATTTCAATGACTTGCCTAGTTGCCTTCGGCTTCGCTGGAACTCCTTGAACTTTCCAAAAGCCTCGGACTTTCTATGCAAAGCAGATAAACATAATCGAATCTCGAGTAATCGTCAATGAAAGTCACAAAGTACTGTGATCCGGCTCTAGCTTGTACGCTCATCGGACCACAAAGGTCCGAATGCACTAAGTCTAGAGTTCTGTGGCTCTACTACCCTTTGATGAGAAGGGACGCTTAGTCATTTTTCCTCCAGCAACACTCTGCAGATGAAGCAGTGTGTCAACAGATGACTCACCTAAGGCATTAACCTTTTCAAGTCTTTGAGTCTTTCCAAGGAAATATGGCCAAGCCTTAGATGCCACAAGTATGTTTTATCTTCTTTACTTGAGAAACTTTCGCTTTTTTGCATCTTTGATGAGCGATTTTAAACATTTCAAGATAAGTAGGGAGCTTTATGTGGTCTTACAAAATATAAACTGTTTTCATTTATAGTTGAACACAATTCAAAGCCATTCTTTGAAATAACAAATTCACCATTCAAATTTGAAACAGTAAAATGATTGTTCAACTAAGGCAGATTAAGAAATCAAATTTCTCCGAAATTGGGAATAAAATAAACATTGTCTAAATGTAAAATTCTATTATTAAAATGCAAGTCCACAGCCCCATCGCTTTTTAATAAATGAATGGCCAAAGGCCTACTCGCATCACTGAGAACCCTCTTCCACTCCTCGCATTTAACTAAGAATCGCAATGAAGAACATACATGGTTAGTAGCTCCAGATATCAAGTATCCAAGTGGACACATCTTTAGCTACATTAAAAGATTCCAAGAATAGTAATTCCAAATTACCTTTCTTATCTTTCCCAAATGATCGCTTTGACTTTGCCATCTTTCACATCACGAAGATATTCGGGACAATGGCGCCGCCAATGTCCTACCCTCCTTACAAAGAAAAGCATTTGCCCTTGGGCTTGACTCATCAACTTTCTTGGTAGCTTTTTTTTCTTCATTGGCTTGGGCACGGGTGCAACACTACCCTTCTTCTTCGGTTTCGCCTTAGGCTTGTTTGATGACCTGGCTTCGCCATATTGGCTTCGAATTTTCTTATCCCCTACTTGGACCTTATCTTTGATAGCAGGCCTCGTAGATAGTCGGGATTCATTCAAGATCTCGTGTCATGGTCAACTCATATTTGCCCATCGACATCGAGTTTTGAACGGGATAAACTCAGGAGTCAACGATTCCAAAATCATTGATACTTGAGTTGCTTTCATCGAACTTTGATCCATGAATACCGGCGTCATTGAAGTAATCGATCATATTCGAACATGACCATTCAACGCTTGACCTTTCTTCAATTTCGTGTTGACGGCCAACTGATGGCATCGGTCTTGCTTGGTTGCTAGTGATCCAAACATCGTAGTAAGTTTCGCATGATTTCTCCCGCAGATTCAAACTCTTCAATCTGGGTCCTAATAACCTCCGACATCGCCGCCAGATGATCCCACGAGCCCGGTTATCCGCTTCGATCAGGCGATGATTACGCTGCTCGATCTCGCTTTACTGTGTTTTTGGATCGCCAAACGTAGGCACTCGTAAGTAAGTACATGTTGCACATTCTCACACGTGAGTACCACGTTTAAGTTACTCTTCCATTTCTTAAAGTTGTTTCCGTTAATTTTTCGAGACAAGAAAGGTAAATTTGAGCGACATTTTCTTTAAAATAAAATGACATGTATTAATTCAAGTTTAACACTACTATATTAAATTTTAGGAATTGTAAACTAAAAGTAAGTCTACTCTACCATTCCAAGGTTTTAACCTCGTATTTCGATGCCTCCGTAGGTAGGTCAAAGAGATGACGGTTAAATCTCATCAATGAATAACTTGTGAGAATCAAACATCCCACGAGAATCGAACATCCCTTTATTCATTGACTACACCGCTTTTTTAGCCTAGATATTTCCAAAAATATCCTTTATGAGTGTGACCTACTATATCGGATCTCTTAGGTACGCCCGAAGTGCCGTCGTCGTAGGATAGGTCGCTGACCCGACGAGTACCCGTAAATCCTATCCTTTCGGAGACCAAGCCATGAATGTTGATAGGGGTGAACACCATCCGTAGGGGACGAATCAAAGCGCCGATGAGGCGCCACCCTTCTCTCACTTACTTGTATCTATAGTAGAGGCCGTGGGGTTGGCTGCCGCCCCCCGCTCCCACTCAATAATTTGGAAGTGGTTGTGGGTTAACTAACCACGTCTTTTGATGTTATCATAAAAGTACATCAAATCAAGGATTCGAATGGTGTCGGTGACGAGGCAAGCCTACCCGCCCTATTCGTTGGAACATATGTGACAATCGGACGAAATCGGGTCAAGACAAATTTCATCGAGAGATAAGAAGGAATCACCCCTCCGCTCCCAGTGTAGCTTAGTGTTGCCGACCCCCGTGCATACATCACACTCAGAGGGTTAAGTCGGTCGAGCCTAGCTCGATTGACCACCCAACCTATAAGCGAACCGCTTTTATCCAAGATTTATTGTTCTTTTACCATCATTCAATCTCGTGAGACACTACGAATTGAAAACGTGATCTCGTTTGGGCTTTAAGGCGGTTCACCGAGAACACACACCAAAGGCCTAACGATTTCATAACCCGATCCTCGGATCATTAATTAGTTACTAAATTTATTAATTACCACGTATTAATTAAATTTCAACTAATTACACGAGTTTGTATACATGCCTATTTTAATTACCAAAATTAAAATTCTACATGTATGCATGGAGTGGATTTATGATATGATGCATGTCATGGCAATTCGATTTTATATCTATTTTATGATCGAACACATAAAAAAATAAATTATGGAAATTTAAACACCGAGATGGATTGTTGGTACTTCAGAACTAATCTATCCTAGGAAAATAAATTACAATCTTGTTGTCTTGAGTCTTGATCTTCGAATCTTGAACTCGAACCATGAACACGAACCACTAACACCGAGAGGAGAAAAGGTCTTTTAATTAAATAAATCCAATTTATTTTAATTAATCATATGCGGGTGTTTATAATTATTTTCCAAAAATAATAATTTTTATTTTTTATTTTTTATATTGATGCGGCTGTTTACCCAAAAAAAAGGATTTTCCAAAAATTATCTTCCTTTTAATTTTTTTTTTTTTTTTTCGGCAGTAATCTGAATTGCATAAAAAAAAAATTAGGTTTACCAAAAAAAAAATGCAGCCGCATGCAAAAAAAACAACAACCCTAGCCGCATTATTTTTATTAAACAGGACTTATAGCGACGCTTTTCATCGTCGCAGAAAGCCCTGTAGCAGTTTTTAATAAAATTTTATCCGTTTCTCCTCGTTCATACCTTGAGTTTCGCCTTGATCTTCAATTTTCCAGCAAGATCTTCATCTTTTCCAGCCCGGATATTCAAAATTACAATAAAAGATGCTACTTTTACATATAAATTTCGAAAATTGACATAAAATAAATACAATTCTTATGATCAATTGTTACTAAACAAAGGAGCTACAATAGATCTAACGAAAGTAAACAAAGATCTCAACCCCAATCCATCTCTTCAACCAAGACATTCATAACATAAAAAAAAAATACATACATGCGCCGGCCCCTATTTTTAAAAAAATTTGGGACAAAAATCTACATGTTTTACCACTCTAGATCTAATATTTTATACGTATAAATATAGATCACCATGGCGATCGATACCACGTTAGTAATACCATCAACGGAAGCGATTTATGGATCTAAATCTATATACTACACGTAATAAAACAACTAGATCTATTCTACAAGGGGATGTAGATCATACCTCTTGAATCTCAAAATTCAAGTTGAAGAACCGCAAAGGATGAATGTGAAGATGTGAAGAGCACCACGTCTTCCGATCGTGTGATCCAAGCAATTCCCGTGGAAGGAATTCTCGACTCGAACCCTTCCGATATGCTACCGGAAAAATCTCCAAGATTTCTCCCAAATCTCCCTGGGCGAAATTATTTTTTCTCTCTACTATAGGAGAAGTCGAAATTTATGTGTGTATTAAGGCATGGGAGAACTCTCTTTATATATAGAGAGTAAAACTTAGCCTCCAAGGATTTTTATTTATCAAACAAAATAAATCCTTTAATAAAAGATAATTCCATAATATCCTAGAACAAATCTAGAATAATATTTATCTTTATTATTTACCATAAATATTTATCCAATAAATATTTTATGCACATGTCTTATTAATCACAAGAAAACTAATTTCTTGTTCCATTAAGAAGAGGGGGGCGAAATTTATCATATTGACCTAGTCAATATTAATTTTGCCATCACACAATAATCAAGCAAGATTATGGAAAATGTCTTTTTCCACATATTTAATTATTTAGCCCAACTAATTTAATAGTCCACTAAACAATTAATTCACATATCGTTTTAATAAAGTCCAACAAGAACCAAATTAATATTATCGAGATTCGACGTCCGAGAATAGCTATGCTATATTAGGAGAGGCACGTCGGGGACCATGGACTAATAATCAGCGGCTCCGATAAATCAAATAAATAATTATAGAATAATTATATTCGATAAATCAATCACAGGAATATGCCACCATAATCCCGTGACTGCACTCCTCCGATTATAAGATTACATTTATCTCCTCACGAGAATAATAATAAGCGTCCATTGATATAATCATTACATATGGATTAATCCTCCATAGATCGTTTCATTCTAAATCGGAAGTTACCGTTAACCCTTTTTAGAACCTCTTATCCTTATTTACCATTAACCCCTAGTGATCAATTAATTCATACAACTCACCGGTAGCTAATCGCTGTAATATGAACTCGCACGATCGATCGCTTTTTAGGATTAACAAATAAGTGGAATCGGTTTATCTACTTCCATAAATGGAAGGAATGGATTCCGTATCCGTGATAATACGGACTACTCACTCAATCCAAAGACAATGCCAAGATGGGGCAATTCGGATCACAGACTCGAGTGTAATCCTTAACCGTCAAGTCAAACTTCATAATCGATTCAAGCGGTTTGATCGTGATCACCTCAGATTAAGATATATCCATAAATATGATCATCCATTGATTCGATAAGATTTCTCGACACGGAATTATATCGTGAACTCTTAATCAAATCGGTCCAAATTCTATATGATATATCTATCATATATAAATGCCCCATTAGGTTCTCTTAACCGAAAGTCCGGATAAGACAATCACACCTATTGTGTTCGGGCGCATTAATAGCACGTTAAAGGAGAGACCCGATACTCTCGATTAACTTCACTACGGGCTAATTGTATTTTAAGTACATCTTCTTAACTAACTCAATCCTCCCGTGTATATACCATACATCGAGTTAAGTGATTACATAAACGATATACTTTAGGGTTTTTCAGTAGTGTAAATACTATTGTCACATCGGTGAATATGAGAATAATAAATATGAATAATAACATCATTTCATTTATTAAATAAAACAATTACAAAATTGTCTTTCGGGCATCACACCTAACACTTCGACAGTTTGGTTTTCGGCCCTCCACTGCCGACACCTCTCTATATATTTATCATCGTGGTTCTGAATCTGTTTTTGCCTTGATTTATGTTGATGACATTCTGCTTACAGGTACCTCGGGTGATCTCGTCCAGCAGACTATTGATTACTTATCCTCCCATTTTCCGGTTAAGGATCTTGGGCCCTTATCTTATTTCCTTGGTGTTGAGGCTCTCTCTACTCCAGATGGTCTTATTCTGAGCCAACGCAAATATATTCACACTTTATTACAACGTGCTGGTATGACCACTGCCAAGCCCTGTGTCACGCCGATGGCCTCTAATCTTCGCCTAAGCCGCCTTGATGGACAACCGTTCTCTGATGTATCTCTTTACCGTAGCATTGTTGGTGGCCTCCAATATCTTGGATTCACTCGCCCCGACATTGCCTTTGCGGTCCACAAAGTTAGTAAATTTATGCATGCTCCTCGTGACACGCATTGGGCTGCCGTTAAACGCATTTTACGATATCTCAAACACACCATCTCTGATGGTCTCCATTTGAGACGCTCCCCAGCTCCTGCCCTACAGGATTTTAGTGATGCAGATTGGGCTTCTGATCCTGATGACCGCCGCTCTGTCGGTGCTTACTGCATATTTCTTGGCCCCAATCTCATCAGCTGGCGCTCTAAACAACAGCCATCATGTTGCCAAGTAGTAGCACCAAGGCGAGAATATAAGGCCCCTTTCTCATCGCCGCCGAGCTTGATGGGTTACGTACTTGCTTCGTGATATGTCTGTTCGTCTACCTCATCCTCCTACGTTATGGTGTGACAATATTGGTGCCACGTATCTTACAACAAATCCGGTCTTCCATGCTCGCACAAAGCACATCGAGATTGATTTCCATCATGTTCGTGAATTGGTTGCTCTCAACAAACTGCGTATTGCCTTCATCTCCTCCAAGGATCAGTTGGTTGATATTCTTACTAAACCCCTTGGTCATGTCCGCTTCGCTGATTTGAAGACCAATCTCCATGTTCATTCCATTCCCATGGGATTGCAGGGGCGTATTGACGGAGTGGATAGCCTTGCTCAACAAGTCAAGCCCGAATAGCTAGGGCATCCTATTATGTCTATTTACGTTTTTATCCCTTGTATGATACACCTATATATACAACCCATTGTACTCTTATTTTAATCAAATGAAACATAACATTCTTAAATTCAATACTTAAAAATCCGGTATTATGTAAGCAGTAGTTTTCAGATGATCTAAATGTGTAAAAAATATTATCAAACAACTCTGAATTTAACCACCACTTAATATTTTCAGATTAAGTGTTTAATGGCATAAACAAACAGCCCCAAAGACAACTACATCCGCTGAAAAAGGGAAAAAAAAGAAAAGACAACCACATTAAATATTAACATTTGGACCACTCGCTTTTATGGGAACGGCAGCTAATAAATGCATTGGAGGGCAATTTAGGGATATTGCTGTGGACGGAGCAAAAGTGCTCTGGCAATAGTGCTAGCCTTCCCTGAGGCCGGGTTCGTGGGCTTGTGGAGTATCAAATATCATGTTAATGACACCACACATTTGATCTATTTGAGAACCATATTTTAGAAAATTTCGACTTTACACAATTTTTCGTTTTGTGTTTTAATGTTTAGACAAATTTCGATATACAGAACCTTTTACAGACAAGTTTTGTATCTAAATTCGAGTTTTAAATGTCGCTATAATATCCGATGGTGAATTGATTTTGATATTATTAACGATATCCGACGGTATAAGTACATTTTAGCACGTTATGACTCATTTATCTGCCGTCAATTTTTTTTCTAAACATAACGGTAGATATCTCTATCTATCTCTATCTTTATCTCTATTTTATTTTAAAAGTGTGAGTTTTAGTGTGAGTGAATATATACTTTAACAGAAAAAGCGTAACAAAAAGAAAAAGAGTTAAAAGATAGGAGACTTGACCAACAAGAGCGCTACCATGGACTCTTCGGTGGCCATGGACATGGACGGAATTGGACAATCGGCGGAAGAGGCTGACATCTTGAGAAAAAGTGCGGACAAATGGAAAGACGGAGTTGCGAAATCGACGAATCCACAATCTCCATGGTCTCTATGCGGCGGGGCCGATTTACTGAAAGAAGATAAGCGACATCACCTCTACTATACTGGAGAGGGAGAGGATCAGGGTGACATAGCAGATTTTATCACAATTGCTGAGCAATGCGAGGCACTTAAACGGAAGATGACCCGATAGAAATCCCAGTTGAAGTGTGTATTGATTTGTGGATGCCATGGCGGCGAGCTGTCATAATAAAGGTACTAGGTCGGAGTGTCTCTTACCGAATTCTCAGTGAAAAACTCCACAGCATGTGGTGTAGCTGTGGGGATCTTGACATAGTTGATTTGGAGTCAGATTACTATGTATTTCGATTCTCAAATAAGGAAGATTACCAGACAGCTCTGAATTCGGGTCCGTGGACAGTGCAGGGGCATTATTTGACAGTAATGAAATGGCGTCCTTTCTTTCAACCGTCAATGGGTAAGATTTCCAGGAGTCCCTCTTGAATTATTTGAGAAAGAAGATTTCCTATTGAAACTTGTGAGACGGGTTGGTAAGCCTGGGAAAGTGGATGTGGTAACCTGTAGATCAACCCGAGCCAGATATGTTAGAATTTGTGTTGAGATGAACCTAAAACAGGTTCTAAGAACAAAGGTAATACTAAACGGGAATCCCTTCGCTGTGGAATACGAAGGCCTTCAACAGATTTGTTTTTAGTGTGGCAAAATTGGTCATAAAACACAAAATTGTGCAAGTGTGCAACATGCATCAAATGTTGAACATGACTCGACAGCAAATACAGCAGGCCAGGTAAAGAAACATGAAGGACCTACACCGGAAAGACCTTTTGGTCCCTGGATGATAGCAACTAATAGAAGGAGAAGACCTAATCAGGGGCAAAGAAACAATGCAGCAGCAGGACGAGAGAAAACAATACGGTCAGCAAGAGGGTTTTACTAGAAATTCAGCAAATTCTCCACCTATTGGGTATGGAAATAAGCCAAGAGAAGAGGTACCTACATGCTCCAAGTTCGATGTCCTTAATACGGATGACACTATGGAAGAACATATCGATCACGAGCCACACCAGAACCTGTTCAAGACTTACAAGACAGAATTAAGGCAGCAGCTAGAAATATAAATCAAGAGCCTACCATATCACTACTAACAAGGGAGACACCGAATGGGGATAAATGTAATACAAAAGGCAACAGTTAAGTCAATGGGTCCAACTCCAAACGTTCATCCCCTCAGGAGACATGGTAGAGAAAAGAAACGTCAACTAAGGAAGGCACACAAACATTGCCATCAAAGAGACCAATCACAACGCAAGTGGGCACAAAACCGCAATTACACAAACGCAACCTCTGTTTGATATTTCTAATGGTCAAGACAAGCAACTTCCTCTAAGGGAGGACCGGCCTCCTACTGAAAAAAGCAGAGAAAATACTAATGTGAATAAACCCACAGGTAACGTGCAGCTTCAAAACTACAAATTGAAACCCCCCAGATCAGCCACCTACTGCAAATGTTGGATTAAATCAGGAAAGAGATGATGGCTGAAATATAGCAATGTGGAGATTACTAGACGAGCCACCAGATGGTAATGAAATATAGGACATTAATGTCCAAACCCGCACTTGACTTTCTTTTAATGAAAATCCTCACTTGGAATTGTCGTGGTGCAGGGTCAACGTCATTCTTTACTAATCTTAAGAGTTTGTTGTTAGAACAGAAACCAGACATTTCATGTCTATTGGAACCAATAGTTAGTAGTGATGGATCATGGTGTATCATGCAACTTTCCAACTTTACCAAAAGTATATGTGTTGAGGCTAGGGGTCTATCGGGAGGCATTTGGTGTTCCTGGCAAACGAATAGAGTGAATTTATGGCTTCCCCTAGCACAAATCAGTGTCTGAATCTGGCTATTGTGAATGGAGGTGATATCATCTGGGTTCTCTCAGTTGTATATGCTTCCCCAACACCCGTTATCCGGAATGAATGTTGGGGCTATCTTGAACGTCTTTTGACAATTATAAAATACCCTTGGTGTTTGATTGGGGATTTTAACCAAGCAATGGAGCATGACGACAAGAAGAGAGGTCGTCCCTTACATGGCAGTAATGTCCACAGCATGCGACAGATGATACAGAAATGTGAACTAGTTGGAATTCATTTTCATGGGCCCAGATTTATGTGGACCGGTCCACTATATAAAAGTGTGCCGATTCTAGAAAGGTTGGATCAGGCCTGGTGCACTCCCTCCTAGATAACCCATTTCCCATGAGTAACTCCCACACACATGCCTAAAACCCACTCCGATCACTGTCCGCTTCTCCTTCAGCTGGTTAATCAGAAAGAAAAACGAAAAGGCCCACCCCCATTGATATTCCAAAATGCATGGTTTGACCACTCCGACTTTGCAGAATTTGTATAAACGAATTGGGATTCAAAAATGCAGATTTTGGTACAGTCTCTCGGAGGTTCATGACAAAGGCTCTTCAATGGAATAGATCGCACTTTGGTAACATTTTTCACAGAAAAAAGAAATGCTCCGGCTGACAGGTACTCAAGATTCCTTATCCAAATACCCCTCATTGTATCTGGTAAATTTGGAGAAACAACTCATAAGAGAATACAGTGAGATCCTATCACATGAGGAAATTTTTGGCACCAACGATCTCATTTGCATTGGCTAGCTAAAGGGGAGAGAAACACGCACTTCTATCATATTACGGCCCTAAAAAAGAAACAAAAGGCAAGAATTACTTCTTTAAAATGTCCTGATGGGAGTTGGTGTACGGATGAGAAAGATTTGCATGAGATGATGCGGATTTTTTTTGGTCAATTTGTACTCAATAGAAGAGAATGAACATGATTGTCAGTGTACGCTTGCCATACCCACTTTGAGCTCTTATGATATTAGCCATTTTAATCGACAAGTATGCGAGAAGGAAATCGAGGAGTCCTGTTTTGATATGGGTACCTACAAGGCGGCATGCCCAGATGGATTGCCTTCCATCTTCTTCAAGAAATGCTGGGGGACCATTGGAAATTCAGTCATTAATTTTGTAAAAATGGCCTTCGAGATATCCTGCTTTCCGGAAGATATGAATGAGATTCTTATCACCTTGATACCCAAGGTTACTCACCCAAAAAGCCCAGCATAGTTCCAACCCATTGCATTAACCAATGTAATCATTAAACTGATCACAAAGGTTCTTGCGAACCGAATGCAAAATATTATTGGGCAACTTGTCAACACCACTCAGAGTGCGTTCATCCCAGGCAGAGGTAGCTCGGAGAATATCATTTTAGTTCAAGAGGTTGTCCACTGGTTACATGGGAAAAAGACATGGAAGAAGGGTTACATGGCAGTCAAGATTGATCTAAAGAAAGCTTACGGCCGAGTTAGCTGGCATTTTCTAAAAAAATCTTATTGAGCAGGTTAGGATTTCTGAACATTTGCGAACGCTGATTATGAATTGTATCACATCATCCAGGCTCTCAGTCCTCTGGAATGGCAAAAAATTGGAGGCCTTTACACCCATCCGTGGCCTTCAGCAAGGGGACCCCATTGCACCCTACCTCTTTGTACTTTTCATGGAGGTCCTTAGTGTGATCCAAGATGCAGTTAATCTGGGAAAATGGAAGCCGATAAAAGTATCCAGACAGGGCCCCCCGATCTCACACATCTTTTTTGCGGATGATCTCCTCCTCTTTGGAGAAGCATCAGAATCCTCTGCTAAAGTTATGGAGGTAGTTCTAGCGGACTTCTACAGATGCTCAGTCAAAAGGTTAGTACGGCTAAATCAAAAAAATTTACATCTAGCAATGTTGGTAATGGCTCTATCGCAATGTCTCCAAATGGAATACACATCGAACTTGGGAAAATATTTGGGAATGCCACTCCTTCATGGTAGGAAACGTATCTCCCACTTTACCTACCTTGGAGACAAAATGAAAAACAAACTTGTAACAATACTACTTATTTTTCGGGAAACGAAACGTTCGGCCATGTCTCAAGATAGAATCTCGGGACACGAAGCCTCGTACTTAGCTATTATTTAAAACAAATGCGGAAGCTTAAAAGATAGGAAATCAAATTCTCGGGTCTAATCCCAATTATTACATCACAATCCATCAAGTCCAAATAGGATATAATATACGCCAAACATAAATAGAACTCTCAAAATATTATTATCATCTCCATCAACTAGAAGACTATAAATCCACATAGCTCCACCCGGGCTCTAAACTCAGCTAAAATAGTAGGCAAGACTATTATCCTCCTCCGTACTGAGACTCTGACACTCATCTGAAAAACATGGTAGAGGTATGGGGTGAGCACAATTGCTCCATAAGGAAAAATGCATCAAAAGGGAACTAAGGCAGTCACTGGGCAGACACGCCAGAGTTCACTTTTGAGTTAAAAAGAAAATATGAATGTTTGTATAAAACAATTAACACAGTTAACAAGCTACCAAAACCAATGTTGAAAATAAATAAACAAATAAATATTGTGCAGAGATGAATGAGTCTAGTGTAAACATAGTATGACTATTTAGTTATTTACTGAATCTGCGCTTATACATATACTCACGACTAGAAAAATCAAACTAATTCTGAGCCGGAAATACAATTTAGGCTAGAGCATAGTGTCACTATATTTTTATTTTATTCTTCTGAAGATTCGTATTTCCTTTCTACAAAACAAATAAATTTCTGTTTCTTTTTTCCTATTTATGTTTCCATATAAAATCAAAGGAAAAATAGTACCTTAAAATATAGTTGTCAAAAGCTTACTACTTAATTTTTCAAAGGTTACGTTACAGAAATGCTTTCCATAGTATGAAGAATATTCACTAAAAATAAAGACATCAACACGGTTGTGGGATTTAAATTAATAAGCCAAACCTCTGTGAATATATGCATGTCTAGACAAATAATTTTATTACCGACAAAACATATGCTAAAGTAAATTTCCCCAGTTGAAACATTTGTCAGAGTGGATCGATGCATTTTTACTGCTAAATGTAAATGCTGGAAAAAAATGAATAAATGCATAAAAATTATTAAAAATATAATCAAAATCATCCAATTGATACACCCCTCCTTACCTTTTAAAACTTGAGAATTAAGCACTTGCAACCTCTAAAATTGTTAGGGTATCACACCTCCTACAAAACATAAGCTCTCTACGATTACTATAATTGCTATTGATATAACTTATAAATAAAAGCAAAGCTAAATGATGATTACTTACCAAAAGAGCCTAATAAGGAAGGATCTGCCTTACTACATAAGAACCCCAAGTGAAGTATGAAGATGGATGGTCTGTCAAACCAAGCCCTGTGGGCTTGCTTTAAGTCCATACAAGGATTTCTTGAGAGAACGTACAAGGATTTCTTAAGCCCAGGAGGTTGTTTCATAAAAACAGTTTCCTTGAGAGCACCATGAAGGAAGGCATTTTAATGTCCAATTGTCTCATGGGCCACCCTTGTGATACTGCCACTGCTATGACCAATCTGATGGTTGTAGGTTTAATGACAGGGCTATAAGTCTCCTCAAAGTCGTTACCTGGAACTTGAGAGTACCCTTGGGCCACCAACCTTGCCTTATATATTTCAATATCCCCATGTTCTGTAGTTTTGATCTTGAAAACCCATTTAGACCCAATAATGTTGGCAATGTTAGGTCTAGGAACTAGATCCCATGTTTCATGCTGGTATAATGCCTGCATTTCTTCCTCCATAGCTTTTTGCCAGTTAGGATCTGTCTGAGCTTCCTTCCAGGTCTTTGGTTCTGCAACCATGTGAGTGGCTAGGGTTGCATAGTCCTTAAGATATGTAAGGGGCCTCTTTTCTCTGACTGGTCTTTGGACTGGTATAGGATCTGGATCATTAGATGGTGCATTGTCATCTAGCTACTCATCTTGAAGTTCTGCCTGATCTTGCTGTTGAACCAAAACATCACCTATCTATTCATGTATGTGATCATCAATAATTGGTTCCTGCACAGGGTCAGAAACACAAGTAGGATCATGCATAGGTACAGATGTACAACAGTCAGAACTAAGGGCACTTTCATCAGACTTTTGTGTGAGTCCCTCATCAGAATCTGGGTAATCAAAATGTCCAATAAACCCTCAGTAGTCTCAACAGTGCTTCCCTTAAAGGGAAAAACTTGCTCATTAAACACAACATGCCTTGAAATGTACACTCTCTTAGAGATTGGATCTAGACACCTGTACCCATTGTGGACTGGGCTATACCCTAAGAAGACACAATGGTAACTCCTCTTAGCAAACTTAGATGTTACCTGGTTCCTCAAAGAAGGAAAACATTGGCATCCAAACACTCTTAAGCCAATGTAATCAGGATGCCTCTTGTACAGCGTATAGTAAGGAGTTTCAAACTTTATCACAGAGGAAGGTAGCCTGTTAATAAGATACACCGCTGTGTTGAAAGCTTCAACCCACAGATTAAGAGGTGTGCCTGCATCAAACATCATTGTTAATCCAGTTTCCATAATATGCCTGTGTTTTCTCTCTCACACCATTCTATTCTGGTGTATAGGGGCAGGATATGTTTAGTTCTATCCCACATTCTTGCAAATGATGTAAAAAGGTGTGGAAGCAAATTTTCCACCACCATCACACTGAAAGATCTTGATCTTTTGGTTTAGTTGATTCTCAACTGACTTCTGAAACCTGATGAATACATCAAAAATTTCTGATTTTTTCTTTAAGGGATACAACCAGGAGAACATTGAGAAGTCATCAATAAACACAACATAATATTTACTATTTTTATTAGATAAGACATGGGCAGGTCCCCATAAGTCACAATGAATCTTTTCCAAGGGCATTTTTGAAACAAAAGTACTTTTATTAAAAGGTTGTTTACAACTTTTCCCTAGTTGACAACTATTACATAGTCTGTCCTTATTCTCCCATGAACTGAGATTTATTTTTCCTAACTGCTTGCTTGGTCATCAAGTTCTGATGTGGGTGTCCCAACCTTTTGTGCCATATAGTGAAAGTAGCTTTCCATGTTCTTACAGCTGCCAGGGCTTCCTGAACTCCTTGATCCAAGGCATACAGATTGCCTCATTTATGCCCCTGAGCTATGATCCTCTTGTTTTGGTCCTTAACAACAAAGCCAGACTTGTCAAATTCAAAAGAACAGAGATTATCAACAGTGTACTTTCCAACAGACAACATATTCTTAGTTAAATCAGGCACAACTAGAACATCATTTAGGTGTAGATTACCAACTTTTGCATCACCAGAGTGGGAAATCTCAAGTCCTGTGCCATCACCCACAAAAACTTTATCATATCCAGTGTATTTACTAGGAGAGATTAGATTACCTTCTGAGTTTGTCATGTAGGAAGTAGCCCCAGTGTCTACAAAGAATTCTGTGTCAGTCTGATCTGCTGTTGTGAGTGCAGCAAATGCCTTTTGAGTTTCTTCTGACTGATAGGCATAGTCAAATCTATGCCAGCAATTGATAGCTGCATGGTTGAACTTTCCACAGATTTGGCAGACTAGGGTTGATGACTGATTTTGCCTAATTATGATGTGTTTCTTTTGTTCTGCTCCTGGGGTTCAGATCTCCTTTGGTTGCCTTCTGAGTTTGCAGATCTCCCAGAAGGAGCAAATTAAAACCTCTGCCTCTGGAGTTGTACTGGTTTCTACCACCACATCTTCTGCCTCTGCCACGGCCCCTTTGTGTGAAGAAGGCCTGCAGTTGATTAGTGACTGACTTTTCTTGATGTTTCTGGGTCTGAAGTGTTTGCTCATGACCTTGAAGGGCCATGACAAATTGTGCAAACGTAGGGTATGGTGCCTTGGTAAGCATGGCTGTTCGAAAACTGCTGTAATCACTGCCTAACCCATGTGCAAACTGGAAAACTTTATCCATGTCTGGCACAGGTTTCTTGATAGCTGATAGGTTATCACAGATTGACTTAAACTCCCTTAAGTACTCATCCACCGTCTTGGTACCCTTTTTGATTCCCATCAGCATGTTCTTTAGATTTCCTTCCTTCTCTACGATGTGTGGGAGAAGTTGTTGTTCTAGACTCCCCCAAAGCTGATGTGCAGTAAACTCTTCCTCATGGATCATGCTGATGATCTCTTCTTTCATGGTGCCTAGCAACCATGAAACTAGAAGGCCATCATTTACCATCCAAGTGAGACAATTTGGGTTATCACTTTCTTCCCGAGCCTGGTTTTTGGTCTTCTGTACAGGATGTTCACCAGATGAGACATGGTGGTACACACCAAGGCTCTTAATCAATGGAATCACCTGTGATCTCCATAGTAGGAAATTCGTGAAATTGAGTTTGATTGAAATCAAACTCGAGCATTGATGGAATTGTTGTATAGTTAATCCAGATTCCTTGGCCATGGTAGCACAACGAAAGTGGAGAAACAACAGAAGGTACGTATTGCTTAAGAGTGTTTTAGCGCTCCGATACCATGAAGAATTGAGGAACACTGAAATAAGACACTTATTGTGTATTTTGATAATCAACTGTAAACGATATTACAACCTTTAAATAGGAAATAACTAGATGGTAAAACTCTAATTGTGCCCTAATTATAAGAAGACTAATATGCCCTTATTTGCTGAAATTATTAAGAAATATATAAAACGTATTTTTCTGAAATTCTATTTCTTTATTCCCTTTCCTTTTATAGAAACCGACTATCCACCTTCTTCTTCTTCTTCAGGTGAATGTCGAAGGTCCAGGTCCAGCTGCATCTGCTTAACAGATTGTATATTACTCATGCTTTCCTTCATGGGAAATTCTCTTCTGCTAAGATGATGTAAGTCAACCGAATGATGTATTTTTATCCCAATTCTTAAGCTTTTAGTGGCGCTTTTATATCAAATTCATGCAATTATGTGATGGAATAGATCAAAAGTTGTAAATAAGTTTTAATTATCTAACCCCATATTTTAGGTTTTTATGCCAAGTTTTGTTATCGGAATTATGCGGGGTATCGTTTTTTGGCTTTGTTGTACAGATACCCAGGTTAGATATTAGTTTTGGAAGGGCTTGGAGCAGACAATCGAGACAAAAACAACATTTATGTAAAATAATAATAATAAAACATTGAAAGGATTATTAATTTGAACTTAAGCTCACTTATTTTATTTTAAGGAAATAATAAGACTTCCCCTTACTAAAATCTATCACTTACTTGCACAATATATAAATAAGGGGAGAGATAAAGTTACTCTCTCAAATCTAAATTATTTTTACATCATTGTCATCCCATCATATATTTCTCACTTGTAAAAATTATGTAGAATTGAAAGGTTAACTCTATTATTTTCCATAAGGATTAAGAGCATTATGATCAAACTCCCTACATCTTCTTTTATCTCTACAAAAGGGATAAAATTTAAGGATACAACCCAAAACACACTCCATCAGCCTCCCCATTCTTTCCCTACAATAGGGATCATGAACAGTGTCACACCAAATATATGGTGGTACTGTAGCTCACCCTACATATTTTTTATTCATTCTTTCTCTCTCTTTCTAACAAAAATTAATTTTAAAATTATTGTTTATAGATAAAGAATGAATATTTTAATGGTGTAAGGGCAAAGATAGGAAAGCTAATGTAGAGTACTCTGGATTTAGTTGCTGTAAAATAGGAATATGTGTTTTTTAATAGTATTTTTGGGAATATGGATAGGAAGACTGATAATAATGCTCAAACTAACAAACAATAAAAATCATGTACTGCCTCCGTCCCAAAATTAAGTCCATTTAGTTTTGTCTCAAAATATAAATCCATTTAGAAAACCAATCAAACATTTATTACATTTTTCTTCTTCTACCCCTGATTTATTATAGGCTGGTGCTATTGCCAGAGCTAATCTGCTCCATCCAGAGCAGTCTTCCTAAATTGCCCTCATTTAATTTTCTTGCTACTATTTAATGCTGCCGCTGCACTAGGTAACACTAAGAAATGAAAGTTCCCAATTCCTTGCCTCTTATTTCATTATTATTTTATTTTATTGAGATATCTTTCACCTCCGTTCTTTTATTATTATTATTATTATTATTATTATTATTATTATGTTTTCATGTTTTTTTTGGGGAAATCTTACACCTCCATTCTTTTATTCTGTATTTTTTGTTGACCGGTCGAATCATTTGATCTAATATATACATTTTTTTTTAAGAACGAATCATTTGATGTATTTTTTAGGAAAATGATTAGTACACAGAATTGTGTACCGATCTCATCCCCCGAAATGGAAATGTGTGGTCTAGAATTTTTGTTTTATTTTTTTTTTTTGCTTTAAAAGTTAAAGTGTGTGGTTATAAATTGTTGTGTGGATGATTTATGTATATATTTTCTGTGTCTAAATCACTATCTTTTTTTTAAGAATGATACATTTGATTCACTTATATCCAAAGAATTCTACCTGGTCCCTCTTCATTAAACATTATATACTAAAAAGAAAAAAAGGAAGCAATGAAGCCGAATTTAATTTGATAATTATCATGAAATTTAAGCACTTTTCAATTGACAATAAACTTTATTTTTAAAACAGAATTGTGGTAAACTTTATAAAATATGTAATTGATAATAGAGCATTAATTAGCTAAAGATAATAAAAAATAAATATAATATATCTATCAACAATTTGGCTACTTTAATCAAATTAAAAGATGTTTATAGAATTATTTTTATTATATATCATTCAAAGTGTCAAATTCAAATACTTGTTACCGTAAACAAGTATCAAAGTGTTTTAAAGATTTTTCAAGTATTTGAAAATTATAGCTGGAAAATCTAAAAACAAATCAAAAATCAATGATGATTCTTATATATTTATTTTACTATATGGTCTTTATATATGTTACATCATTTACCTTATTAAAAACCAATTTTAGTGCATAAAATTTTCTTTTAGCTACCTAGTGCATAAAGTTGTTTTATTTACTTTTCTTTCTTTCTATTTCACCATCCTCACATCTGTGTTAAATTGAAACAAACTTATCAATAACTGTCCGTCGTGTCTCCCGGCTCCGGAAACCAACGGAGATTTTTTTAGCTCAGAGATGCTTGGCCCGGGATTGTATGACGCTTTTACCTAGTTAGATTTATGTTTCCTTTGCATTTATTCGGCGAGTGTGGAATGTCCCCGCGTATTTATTGGCTAGGCATGGTTTAACAGTTTTGCTCGGACTTCTTGGGGTAATTTACCGCTGGTGATGTTTTGACCGCGTGTTTGACGAACGTTGATTAATAAAATACCATTTTTCCTCAAAAAAAAATATTAGTGAGATTTATGCTTGGTATTTTAATTTCAACAAGTTCATGATAATTATATAAAAAAGTGTGTACGATCTGAAAGGTTTCATAAATTTTGTGATGACAAACTAATCAAGTTATATTATTTATTATAATAAATTTTTTTATTTTTCGATCACATTTAATCAAAACTAATATAAAAAAATTGTTGATGGCGTAAAATATATGAAGTAGTATCCAGTGCAAATTAATTTTTTTTTTTCAATTTAAAGGCAATCAATATAATAATAAATCCCCTCAAAACAAAAATATAATAACAAATATGGTATGATAACAATTATGATCGAGTTTAAAAAAAATCAAACAAATATGCCGAAAATGTAAAGGAAAAAATCAATCACATCCAGCAAAAGAAATAGGAAACTTTCATTTTTCTAATAAAAAAATTTAAAAAAAAACAAACAGGAACTTTTTTTTTTTTTTGCCAAAAGGGAACTTTTTTTTAGTGGATCCAGTAGAAATAAGTGCAACGCCGGCCTGCGGTAATTGCAATTGAATAGCGACAGAAAATAAGTGAAGGGCAATGTTGGAAGATTGCTCTGGACGGAGCACATTAGTTCTGGCGATAGCGTCAGCCTTTATTATATACTCAACCATTTTTTACTACTTTGAATTCATATCAATAAAATGTCATTTTGTTCTTTTTAATCAAAATCAATGACAAATAACAAATTTAATTAACTTTTTTAATTTGTGTGAAAAAACCCAAATAGACTTACATTTTAGGACGAAGGTAATATAAGAAAATACTACACCGTAAAAATATATAAGTACTAAAATAAAACATATCACCAAACGTATATAACGTCTCTCTAGCTACTTGTACAGTTGTACTGCTAAAAAGATGTTGACGGTACAGTAGCATATAGACCAAAGTTGTACCTTATTGCGTGTATGCAGTACATAATTATGCCAATAAAACAACGATTTATTTTTTTTTCTTAGAGTGCCAAAAATTTTTCGGTTTTTCCAAATGTTAAATTGAAATAGAAGGGGGGATTAGTGTTTTATACTTTCTAGTAAACGATTCCCATAAAAAATATTCAAGCACCAACAAAAAACGGGCTTTACAGAGCCGAGTTAAGTCGACTTAAGCACAGCTTCCAAGGCGCATCATTATGAGAAGCTGCGCCATATACCGCAAGGCTTCGGTTTCTGTGCGCATCAACAAAGCTCTCACCTCACCACAGTTGAGGTCCTCGTGACTGCAAGACAGGAGAGGAAGAAAAAGTGATAGAGTTAGTCCTCTCCTCGTTATTGGCCTGTATATAGCCGGACCAAGCCTCCCTAGCTAAGCTCGCAGTCTCCTCAAAAGACCAAAAGGAACAACCATAAAAATAATTACATCGCGCTTTCCAAATATACCAGAGAATAAAACAAGACAACGAAACTCTATCATTAAAAATAGCTGTAGGCTTATTCTTCGAAATTTCATCCCACCAATGCCATAAAGACCTTTCCGGCCCCTCAAATAGATTCCAAGCCAAACCCGAACACTTCCAAGTTCCCTTAGCAAAAGGGCAGTCAAGGAATAGATGAACAATTGTTTCGACTTCTTCTCCGCAAAAAACACAGAGGGAAGCTGGGAGACCAAAAGTTGTACCTTATTGCGTGTATGCACAAAAACAACGATTTTTTTTTTTCTTTTTCGGTTTTTCCAAATGTTAAATTGAAATGATTATTTATATTTCTCAAAGATTAAAAAAATATCCCTAAAAAAAATTATTTAAACTTAAGCACAATAGTGTTGATAAATCGGTTACTATCAATTTTTTTTTCTTAAAGTTCTCCAGATCCAAACCCAGACTAATCAGAAATTACCGGATTGTGCTAAGGAGTTACTATCATTTTTTACTAGCACAATAGTGTGGAGAAATCGTGTATATCACATTATGAAATCGGAGATTTAATTGTGCTAAGATGATTATTTCATAATTATTTCAAAGTATTTATAAGTGTGACGATACAAATTCTTTATTAGGGCGTTATGTTTTCATTGTTTTCAAAATATATTATTTATCTAGTGCTATATCATAATTCATACCCCCTTCATCTCATTTTATTTGTTCGGGTTTCTTTTTTGTTTGTCCTAAAATAAGTGTCCATTTTATGTATTAATTTCCAAATTTCTTCAATTGTCCATTTACTCTTTACATTATTTACGATAAAAAGTGTTTAGAATTAAATGCCCCACTAGATTATTTAATGAGATTCAAAACATTAACTACAATTTTCTTAATCTGTGTGATAAGTCAAATGAGACAAATAAAATGTGATTGAGGGAGTATATATTATTTTATGTGTCTTAATGTTATATCTATGAGATTATTATTTGTATGATACTAGGATTTGTTTGTCTTATCTTATGTATCATACTATGCGCACAAGATCTGTCATAACTGTGTTACGGTTTTCTATCTATGTGCTATATCTATGATTATTTTATGATATATATATGTGTTACACTAGGGCATTTGGTTAAACCCTAACAACTAGGGTCCCCATCATTACGGGATGAGTGAAGATATTAATCAAGTAATTCAGTGACTCAGAATCACGTGTTTGTTATTATACCGAACAGTTGAAAGAAGTCACCTTTTTACGGGTTCGAACATCCACACTCCAACTTCAGATCCAACCATCATTTTAAGATACTCAAACTATTTACCACTAGGTCATGTCATTGAAACACTAGTGCACTAAAATCTATGAGTTAAGGTGAATGACACAAGTTTTTACTCTTTATATCTACATGTTAATACCAATGGGCTTAATGGAATGTTATAATGTTGATTTTAATAAATTTTGTTATATCACACCGTCATTCATCTTGAAAACATCAATATTAATTAAAGATGTCAATATATCATATTATATTTTTATTACAATAATATATCACGCATATTAATGTGATCTATTAAACCACTTCTTGTACCAAGCATACCTTAGTGGTCGTCACTAGGGTCTACCCGGACTCCAGTGTTTAGAGACCCGGGTTCAAATCCCCTTCCCGTAGTATTTAGGCCTTTTGTTTCCGGACAAAAAAAGAAAAAAAAAAAAAATTAAACCACTTCTTTACACATTGGGCAAAAGGGGACTCTATTTTATTAAATATTGAACCACTCTTTTACACGTTGGATAAAAGAGTATTCTACTTTATTCAGAAAAGAAAAAGAAAAAAAGCTCAAGTCAACATCAAATGTACTTGGCTTTAAAGTATCACTTGGCTTTAAATATAAACGAATATTTGTACAAATCACCCAGCAAGGAGACAGACAACCACGGCTTCTGTGCTTGTGTCTATTTTGAACCAAAACCATGCTTCTACCGGCCATCCTCGACGAAGAAGGAAGAACACGGTGAAATATCTTCACCAAGTTTACATAATCGATCGAGCTAAGGAAGAGGCCACAACTTACTATCTTCATTGCTTCTCCTACCCCTGTTACGGGATCCTCATCAAGCACACCCTCGCCTAACCCCATTATAGGTTTTGCTTTCTTTCTTTCTTGTTATTTTCATCTCCAATTTGAAGGAATATTCAGAAACTCTGGTTTTTTTTTTTCCTTCATGTTTAAATGCTTTTTTTTTTCCCCTCATGTCATGGTCGCTTACATGAGTTCTTCCTGGTTCCATGATCTAGATGCTGTTCTTTCTTGTTTTTCCCAAAAAATTAGTCGGGGGAGGGGGACGAGGAGGGAAAAAATATGTGCTTCAAGTTTAAGACGGGTAATATTATAAAATTGAAGCTGCAACACCTCTTCCCATCTTTTTATCCCTTCTTGATTCTACTAATTACAAGGAAAAAGTGGTGCTGGAAATTTGTGAAAGCTTCTATTTGCTAAAATTGTTGAAGTTTCTGACATGAACTTAATAGCTTAAACCAATTAGTACACTCTTTTAGATATCATCTTTACTCTTCAATTAATGAAAATATTTACTCCTCTCAGATATGGAAACAAACTTACTGGCTCAACATTCAGAGAGATTACTAAACTATTCTCCTCAAAGATTTTGCATCAGTTGCTCTGATTTGTTTGAGGATTTTGAGTTTGGATCGATGGCTCTCTGTTTGTTCTCTAATATGCTTAATTACTTGCGATCTCATTAAAACTTTGTAGTATCATCTTGTTGTAAAGTCTGCAGTAGTGTTTTAGAATACTCGTTTGATTATTTTATTCTTTCGTATTCATGCTTTGTTATGTACGTGATTTATTTATTTGCACATATAATAAGCTTTCAGCTTATTTTTATTTCTTTCGTTTCTTGTGCTCTTTTGATTGAATTTTTGGATGAGAGCAGTTGTTACAAAAACAGCTAGAGGGCCGGAAGTGTTGGAAGTACAAGGAAGAGATATATCTATTGTTGAAGCTGATAATGTGTTGATTAAGGTGGCTGCAACTTGCACCAACAAAATTGATTTGATGGAGCTAAAAAAACAAGCTAGTGTGATACTTGGACATGAGTGTTCAGGACACATTGTAGATGTTGGCAGCAACGTTACAGATTGGCGAAAAAATGAGCCGGTACAAATTTATTTTGCTGCTGACTATTATATATTTTTTGGTTACTTGTTTTTATTTAACTGTATTTGATGGTCAGGTTTGTGCACGGGGAAGTGGATATGCTGAATATGTAGTACTTCCATCCAGTTTGATTTTCAGTATCGCGGCTAGCCCTCCGTTTCTTACCTGCAGCACTTTTCAGGCTATTTTAGAATGTGGCAAATTAAAGAAAGGAAAAACATTACTGGTATTCTTTATAATCTTTCCATTACTAATAACTTATCCTTTCATTATGAACGCGTAACCCGTACCGTCTCGATTCTCTTCTTTCCAGATACATGATGGATGTGGATTCGGTGAGGTTGGACTATTTGCCATGCATGTGGCAAAAGCACTGTACAACTTTAAAGTATTTGTCGTTTCCGGTAACTTTCTTCCCTTAAGGGCGAGAAAATGCTTATAGTAGTTGTGTTAATTGTAATCATTAGTGCCATATTTAAATTACCAACCGTTTTTCTTTCACCAGACAACACTGAAACACTGAGGCGCTATGAACAATACAACACAGATAATTGCATCGATTCCGGTGTTCATGATTTTAGTAAACAAGTGGATTCGCTTACTAACAAGCGATGTATGATGCATGAGTTTATAGAATTTAGAATAAAGAAATGATTTTTTGATTGATTTCAAGAGTTACGTCATCATGCTAGGAAAAATTACTACTATGTCCTTAGGATCTATAGAATTTTCTATGGATATAAAATAGTCATTAACCGAGTTAACATATGAACGGTGCCCCCTTATTCATTGTCCGGAGAGTTCAAAAAACTTTGTAATGAACATGATTGCTCTCTTATTAATTGTCTTTTTTTTTAAAGTTCATTTATTATCTTTTAATAATAACTTGTTTCGATATGTTTAGTGTTAGTTGTTGTACTCATGGTAATGATAAAAACGGGATCAGAATTGTTGAACGACCTCTAAGTCCTCTTTCTTTCATTAATGTTAAAAAGGAGTTTGATTACAATTAGGAAAGACACCAACAAATAGATAGACTTCCAGTTCTACTACTGAATAAAGATGAACTTAAGGCTACTTATGCTATGTACTTTGATGTTGTAAACTTAACGGTAACAAATAAAAATATTTATAGTCCATTGGCAAATATGACACATTGCAAAACAAAAAACAAAAAAATATGTAAAAGCACAGAGTATAATGTTTTATAGGATAAATGACATTTAATTCATTTATTTGCCGATGTAATAAGCTTTCGGCTTATTTTATTTTGTTTCTTGTGCGCTTTTGGCTGAATTTTTCAGGATGAGAGCGGTTGTTACAGGAGCAGCAGGGGGCCGGAAGTGTTGGAAGTGCAAAGAAGAGATATACCTATTCTTCAAGCCGATGATGTGTTGATTAAGGTGGCTGCAACTTGTACCAACAAAATTGATTTGATGGAGCGAAAAGAACAAGTGATACTTGGACATGAGTGTTCAAGACACATTGTAGATGTTGGTAGCAACGTTACAAAATTTATTTTGATGCCGACTATCATGCATTTCCTGGTTCCCTGTTTTTATTCTAGTGTATTTGATGGTCAGGTTTTTGCACTATTAAAAGGAGTGGATATGCAGAAATCTGCAAGGAAAAACCACATCCTCACACAATCTGCAAGGAAACACAAGGACAACTTAACAACTAACACTAAAGAAATAAGTCATTAACAATGATAATTTTATCGATTGATGTTTCTCATGCTCTTCTCTCATAAGACATCATGCTTCTACAATGTAATTCAAAATGCGAAATTCTGAGCGAATGTACATACATATTTAACACAAATGAGAATCAGGATTCTACAATCAAAAAGAATAAAAAATGTGTCTCCAATGAAAATCGATCTCAAAATAAACTGAAAACATAATCAAAATGAGGTATCAAACTAAAAATACAATGTGATTTGATTTGAATGCAAATAATCGAAGAACAACATTAGAAACAAGCAAATCATCAAAAGCGAAAATTTGTACAAAATAAAAATCCTTTTGAAAATTTGAGATGAAAACTTACCTTCAAGCTAAAGATCAACATCTACAATACGATTCACCGATTAGAAGATGAAATTGTCAGAAAATCAATGAAGATATCGCAAAAAAGTGTCGAACAATGAAATTCAAGCCGTAAATGAATCACCATGCATTTAATGATGAAAGAAGAGAAGCCGACAAAAATGAAAACATAAATGAAGGGCAAAAGAGTCCGAACGGAAAATTATGTCTTATTGCAACTAATAATTTCTTGATTAACACTTAATTAAGGAAAAAAATGGACTATAACCTAATTTTTCCTAAATACAATTATATTGAATTATAATCATTTGCTCTTAATAAGGTTTTAAGGTTAAATAGATTAAAAATAAAAAATAAAAAAAAGGACCCATTGAAATGTGGGAAATATATTTGCATAAAAAATAGGAAATAGAAGGTTTTAAAATGAGAAATAATATGGCCACAACGAATCCATAATCAAAATTACTACATCGATTTTTGTGACAATGCATTTCTCAACGATGATCTACGCCATTGTTAATTACTACAAAGCTGACCATCAAATACAGTTAAATAAGGAACCATGAAAAGATAATCAACAGCAAAATAAATTTGTACATGCTCTTTTATTTGCCAGTCTTTAACCTTGCTACCAACATCTACAATATGTCCCGAACACCTATGTCCAAGTATATCATGATGTCTGCTTGCTCCTTTTGTTGGTGTATGTTTAACAACAAGAAGAGATGCCTACCTCCCTTGTTCATGAAGGTGGCCTGGAATGTCTTCTTGACCTCCTTTCTTGTTCAGTAAGATATTTGCCACAACAAGAATTATTATAATAAAGTATGAATGTTGTAGATATAAACAGGAAACTCTGAATATATCTATCAATTTTCAAATTGATGTTTCGAAGAATACGAAAAACTAGATAGATGAAATTACTACATATTCAGCATATCCACCTCCCTTTAATAGTGCACAAAGCTGACCATCAAATACAGTTAAATAAGGAACCATGAAATGATAATCAACAGCAAAAAAAATTTGTACATGCTCTTTTATTTGCCAATCTGTAACGTTGCTACCAACATCTACAATATGTCCCGAACACTAATGTCCAGGTATCATGTCTGCTTGTTCCTTTTGTTGGTGTATGTTTAACAACAGAAAACAACAAGAAGAGATGCCTACCTCCCTTGTTCATGAAGGTGGCCTGGAATGGCTTCTTGACCTCCTTTCTTGTTCAGTAAGATATTTGCCACAACAAGAATTATTATAATAAAGTATGAATGTTGCAGATATAAACAAGAAACTCTGAATAATGTGTTTGTGTGCTCAAAGTTCCAAAATAATTATTATCCTTGTCATAAAGTATGAATGTAGAAGATATAAGCTGCCTGATCGGGACTGCTCACAATTCAAACATTCATAATGATGATTAATCAGTATCATAAAGGATGATAGAGTAGTAAACCAAAGTATAGGAGAAGTAGTGTTACACAATCCAGCAATAGCACTAGGGGTTAGCAGGGAAACAAGTTGACAGAAATCATTCATGGGGTGAACACATCGCGGTACATCAAGGTCAAGGGCGGATCCAATAGAGGGACAAAGGGGCTAAGCCCACCCGAACAAAAAAATATTATACTATAAAATCTATGTAGTCCAGTTTGATTCATAAAATATTCTTAATCTAGCCCACACGACGAATTCGATATAGTTCATTAGTCCACCCCGGATTAAAATTCTGGCTCCACCTGTGATCAAGGTATTCCCATCCTTATATCCATGTTCTTGTTCTTAAAGTAAGTTTTGAATTTGGTATTTCAGAAGGGACACAATAGATGGATTCATGCGAAATCGAGTAATTTAGGAGTCGTCGGTGTTGAAATCTTATTCAATCTTTGTTGTTTGGGATCGTTGGATCATTTTTCTTAGATTTTATATAGCGAACATAGTTTGGAGGAATAGAACGTTTATATGAGCATAGAAGAAATTTGATTGAACTTTTCTCTTACAGATGATGGCATCTTGAATCAAAGAATTCTCTATGGGTTGCCTTTTAAAGGGCACCACACTTTTTCTGCATCAGGCACCCCAACTGTGTTAAAAAAACATGTTTACCCCAGACACCATACAAAAAAAAACATGTTTACCCCCGACACCATACATTAATTTTTTAGATGATTGTGTTAAAAAAAACATGTTTACCTCAGACACCATAAATTACTTTTTTAAAAGACAAATCTACCTGATATTGTCGGAAATATCGCCGTTTTAATAACGGTGTTTGATGGTGGGTTTATAGCTGATTGTGTTTGACTTCACTGGTGAGGTACGGTGGTTTATATGTATATTGGTACGTGGACGGACTCAGTGCTTGAAGAAGACGGAATCGGAGTCGACGATTAGGCAAATGGTATCAGTAAAGCCTTCATACGCCATTTATTAGGCGAAATAAAGCACTGGGGGCCCACCAACTCGCCTCTCAACTCGAAGCCCGCTCAACAAGGCAGTCAAGTCAGGATACAAGAAAGATCTAGTGTAGGCTAAGTTATAAGGCAACTCGCATAGAATAAGCTCGACTCGCGGATCTATAGATTATATATCGTATTTTATACTAGCCTTGTAACCGACTATGTAAGCCCTATAAATAGCGGCATTATCCCTCTTCTAAAAGGGGAGATCGACCATTATTTGAAATAAGCAGCCAAGATCTGCCAACTTGTCGACAAAAACTCTCTCTTATACATACATATTGCTCTTGCAAATCATCATGGCTATTTTTTGAGTTCTATGCAATCAAACACACAAATACTGATCTAGATATCCTCATCCATACAAAAACCGCATTCGTGATATTTACCACAATATCAGTTGGCTCCGTTATCGGGAAAGATTTTGTGAAAGCCGTCTCTCCGGTAAAATCTGTGAGAGTTTGTTAGCTATTCTTTAGCATCCAGCTACCTATAGCCGTCTCTTTCTGGTTTTCCGACTAAAGCTACACCGGATTCACCATCCAGTTCATATAAAATCTCCAGGTTGACGTAACATTCGTCTGAAACCTTCAGATCTTCAACAAGTCCATACAGGTCTAAACAAATTCAATTTACAAGCATCAAGATGTCAAAGGCGAGATCTACAGGTGCTCCTTTGCATGATGGCTTACCCTCGATCACCGAAAGGACGGGTAAGGGTATTGCACCTACCACTGACGATGCAACAGTGTGTTAGAACAATCCACACAACGACCAGGAAGGATGTTTGACTCTTAGTCCTCGTTGTTGAAATAGTGTCCTAAACCCAATCGGAACGGACCGGATCCAATCGGGTCGTGTCATTTATAGTCTGTTTAGTTCATATAATAACTTTATTATGAGTAATAAAAGTACTTTTGTTATTATACATTTTGTTTATCTTGATGAACCAATTTTGTTATTGTATATATAGTAACGTCCTTAGTATTAAACTGTGATAGAGAAACCATGATAGTGATTATGGTCAATGAGTTCTCGGATCACTTTAATAAGTTTGATACTTAAATGTCTCTAGTCGTATGTACTGTCAAACAGGACATTGATGGTACGGTTATACTAGCACGTATTGTATTTCTTCTGCCTTGTTGAAGATAAGGATAGATCTCGTCTATCGAAGTGTAGAGACACTTGGACTGTACGTGGACATGTATTGGAGAATGCGTACGTTAGACTGATCTGGAGGTTGTATAAATATCCTAAGACCGGGGTCTTCATGGCATCATGGTGTGGATTTTCATGCTTTGACACTATTGAGGTTTCTCTTAGCCATAGGGCGATCATGCGGTAGTGCTCGGGTATGACATTGAAGCATGCGTATAATACATGTTGTTCATCCGGAAATCACTTATCCTATGAATAATAGTAAATATCCGAAAGGGTCTTCTTATAAGGAATGTCTAGCTCTCGTGAATCATTGCAATGTGGGAGTAAATGAGTTACTTTGATAGGGCATGATATCCAGACTATAAGATACGGTTGTAATGTATTGACACTCGAGATACGACCGTATGGATATTATTACAGCGATAGGATTCTATTTACACTGTAACTGTTTCACATGAAAGGTAGTTGATGTGATCGAAGATGAAATGTTTTTGGCATGGAATCCATTTGTCCCACATCGTTTCCATGGAAGATTTTATTATATTTTTATTATTATTTATTATTAGGTTTTTTATTTTTATTTAATGTTATTTTGTCCCACATTGCTAAATTAGCAATTGGTTTTGGAGTCTGTAGTCTATATAAAGGCATTTAGAGTCATTGTAACAATCAGACAAATTTTGATATATTTTATTTGAAGCTTTAAGCTTTGGTGAGTTTTTTCACATTGGTGTGTGGTGGATTCCAACGCCGTTGTTTGGTGGATTCCAAACGGGACTTATCGAGGTTGTGGCGAACCTTGTGGGTGTCCATTATACCAAGGTTTTTGGCTACGGGTTAGTCGGCGGTCGCGGTGCTCATCTTATTGGTGCCTTGACCAAGTCCTCGGGCATTTTCGGATCTCGATTCGCTACGGATCACATCAGTTGGTTATCGAGAGATAGACACCGACGGTATCCAAATATCCCTTTATTTTATTTTTTCGCTCCAGTTCTTGATCTCGTTCTGTTTAAACCAAAAAAAAAAACCCAAAAAAAAGCCGTATTGTTCAGCGTATTGTTTCTGCTAGTTGTACAAAAAAATTCCAGCTTTTTGTTATTGTTTGGTTCTATTATATCAAAAAAAAAAATTTATTATTATTGTATCCTGAAATTGCGGCTTGTTCTTTGTGTGGGGATTATCAGTTGATTGGTGCAAAGTTACCGGTGATATTTATCAAAATATTAAGGTGTTTGAAAAAGAAAAAAAAAACAGAATCAGCTTTTTGGTGATGGTAATTGGTGGTACTTGTTGCAATTTTATGTTGAGAATTATTATTGTTGTTGGATTATTGGTGAAGTTAGACCTTGAGTATGTCAAAAAAGAGTTCTATGGATGTCTATTATCGAAATTTTGATGATATGATGAATCGGAATTTGAAGAAAATAGAACAACGTTTTGATGATATGATTGATGAGATGAAGAATATGTTAAAGGGAGTAACTGAGCAATATAACCGTGGTGGTAGAAATAAACGCAATGGTATAGGTAATCATAGTGGTCGGAAGTAATCGTGGTGGTACGGATGTTAAGAAGACTTTACGGAGAGCTGCATTTTTTGTTTATTGCGGTCATTGTCACAGGAGTGATCATCGCTATTATGATTGCCCTAATCTATGGCGTAAAATACGCAGATTTACGTGAGGACTCTCCTGGGGGACGGCCAGTGAATGTTAATATTCTGTAGAAGATTGTAGAGACCACCGTTGAGATTGCTAACACTCGAGAGGATGAGTTGAAAGGTGATGATTATGAGAGCAAGGTAGAGGATAATAAGCCGAATTTTATGGAGAAAGTGGAGAAAGCGAGTCGGAACTTGCCGAGAAGGAGAAACATTCGGTTGTACTCAATACTTCACTTGAAGATGATCCGGTTCCTATCTTGCCGTGGGTTATTCTGCTCGTGAGGCGCTTGTTAGCAAGCCGAACACCTATTTTTGGACCCTTTGCTACGATTATTGATGCATATCCGATCGATACTTTCTATTCCTATATTGTTGTTTCACAGGGGTCATCCACGAGTCTATTCCGCCCGAAGGAGCATTGTGATATTGCATGTATGGCGGATGACTCATCAACAAAACATGCCATTGATTCCTTTTGTCTATCCGGCTCGTGTTTGATCCAGGGTTCGCTTGGTGCCTCTTTGTGTTTCTTTGAGATTGGCATGTGTGGATGCCTTTTATGATGTCTTATTGATTCGAGGACTAATCCTTTCCAACCCGGAGGAATGATGTGATCGAAGATGAAATGTTTTTAGTGAGGAGTCCATTTGTCCCACATCGTTTCCATGGAAGATTTTATTATATTTTTATTATTATTTATTATTAGGTTTTTTATTTTTATTTAATGTTATTTTGTCCCATTGCTAAATTAGCAATTGGTTTTGGAAGTCTGTAGTCTATATAAAGGCATTTAGAGTCATTGTAACAATCGAGACAAATTTTGATATATTTTATTTGAAGCTTTAAGCTTTGGTGAGTTTTTCTCACATTGGTGTGTGGTGGATTCCAACGCCGTTGTTTGGTGGATTCCAAACGGGACTTATCGAGGTTGTGAGCGAACCTTGTGGGTGTCCATTATACCAAGGTTTTTGGCTACGGGTTAGTCAAGGGTCGCGGTGCTCATCTTATTGGTGCCTTCAGTCAAGTCCTCGGGCATTTTCGGATCTGATTCGGCTACGGATCACATCAGTAGTAGTCATCGCTTTTGACTCTTAAGATGATTGGGGGTCGTGACGTGTTGCTAGACGCTATTCATGATCATTAGGTGTGAAGGGTATTTTTGTAAACGCACTTTATGCCTATGGCTAACATATTCGGAAGCTTATCGAGTCACACACATAAGAACATCTAGCTGGATTAAAATGCGGTTATAGTGATAACCAAATAGAGAATGTTTTGTCTCAACTATAAAGTGATACAGTGTTAAATTAATATTGTGGTACTTATTTATTATGACTAAATTAAATACAAAATATTAATTATGTTGATTAGTTAAATATAAACCTATACATATGGGGGTCGAAAATTTGAGTGTATTAGATACACTTGGATTGTGCCATTTAATTAATGGATTATTTAATATAAGATATTAAATTGATTGAGATAAATCTAGAATATCTATTTTCCTTATTTTACTAGTAAAATATTTTTTTCTCCCTACTCTACTCAAGACTCTTCTCCAAGTCAATTTAGGAGGCTTGGGGCGCCACCTTCATCTATATAAGGTGAGGGTTGTCAAGCCTTTTACACATCAATTGTAAGAGAGATATTTTACTAGAAAATATTTGAGAGCATCCTTGAGGGTTTGAGAGAGAGAAAAAAAAAGGTCGGTCTAGCAAACTGGTTTTCTAGTAGTAACTCAAGGAGGATTCCGACAGGGTGCTCGTGTGGATATTGATAGAGGCCGGACACGTGGATGACTTGCGCACTACGCTCCATAGACGGTCAAAGCTTCGATCTTTTAGATCATCCAAGGAATATTCACCGTCTACTACTTATATGTTTGTTGTTTAAACAAAGTCGATCCTGGATATAGAAATCAAATTTTAAATTCCGCTGCGTAAACTGATTGATTTCCCAACACTCGTGGAGAGGACGCTCCTCAGTATGATGCACGTACTCACATCGAAAATAGGGCGAGGTCCAAAGAAACTCTGGGTCAGTTCACCGTAGCCGAGCATAATAGAGGTAATGTTGCTAAAAATCTCGGCCAAACCGTTCACAACAACTATCTCCCCGCGAGGAGATGGAAGCGTACGATAAAGTTTACGCAAAAGCTTTGTTTTCTCATGCCGACTATGCAGAAATGATACACTAGACTAATCAGGAGCTCGTTCGTCTGAATCATCTGACACTTCCTATTAGCGAGTTTTTTCCACCTCCGAGGTCACCCGCTCTAGATAGGTACATTGATCTTCCTGCCCTGTCAAGGGGACCCTCTATTCGACACAACAAAAAGGAAATCAGTGTCCACTCCTCGGTTGATCGACACCAGGGTTGTAAACCCGTTCAGGATCGTCTCTGCCCCGTAAGTGGAAAGTGGGATGAACCGCCGAGAAGAGAAAAGAGTGATGGAGCACAATACTCTCGCCGAAACGTAAAGGCAAGAGTGGGAAATCAACCCAAAGAAGCTAACTATCAAGTTGAGGGTTCCAGGTCAGTCGCCAGTCACAGACAACCTGTTCCTAATCCCTTCGAGGAATTGATTGCAAATCTTCTGAAACAAGACGAACAACTGCAAAAAGATAAACAAGGGATGAAAAGCAGCAAAGCTTTGGGTACTAGTGTCCTCGATAGCGATATCCTCAGCATAGCACCTGAAGAGCTACACTATCCCACCTTCAAGAACTATTCAGGAGCGACTTACCCCTATGATTGCATCTCAGTGTTTCAGAGCATAGCGGCTTCGGCGACAAGGAATGAGTGGGCATGGTTAATCGCTTTTGTTGGTGCCATGGAGGACAAAGCAACGAATTGGATCCGAAACTTACCAATCAGATCCATCAAGTCCTCGGATGACATACATGCGAAGTTCTTCGCTGAATTCAAATCAGCAGACCAACCCAAAAAGGCACAAGCGGATCTCTACGAAATCCGTCAGGAAGAAAGTGAACCGACTCGCACATATTACGAGCGATTCAACAAAATATATGATCAAACCAGGGGCCGTATGGTCATGAATCCAGTTATTAAAATCGTCTTTTAAGCACAAAATTTGATTGTTCCTACGTCTGTGTTTGGTAGAAATATGGAAGTACCGAGTGTTTCTCTCGCCATCCTCGATCCAATTTAGTCTTGATTTCTGGTGCCAGAAAGTCTCCTCCTGATATAGAATGTCATCATATTCTTGCACAAGTGATTTGTTCAAATTTGACAAAATAAAATGTGAGGGGGTCTTCGACAAGGCAGGTTGAATTCCCGCGATCCTTGCTTTGCATCATTTCTTGCGATAAAAAATATTTCCAAAAACAGTCCTATTCCACTTCTGAATTTTAGTGCCAAAATCTGAAAGAGCTGCATTTAAGTCATTATCAATAACTTGCCAAGAATCCCGCAAAAAGGTTGGAAATCAGCATGTTTCAACCAACAAGCCTGGAAACGGAAGGGCTTTTCCAAGGAGACCACGGCCCGGGGTTGTCCATAGAGAGCAGTATAGGGTGGTGATCCGATTGCACATGCGGTAGATGATAAATCACAGAATTTGGAAAATTGTTCCACCAATAAGAGTTACAGAGCCCCTGATCAATCCGTAGAGCTATGTATAGAGCTGGACCACGTGAAGCGTGGGCCATGAATGGGGATTTCACAAAGATTTGCATTGCTAATTAATTTACGTAGCCGTTCTACAGAAGGGCCAGAAACCGGCCGACCCTCACGTTTGTCATTAGCATGAATTACCCGGTTCAAGTCTCCAATAATACACCAAGGCACGATAATGAAAGCAGAAATATGTTCAAAAAGTCCCAAAGCTCATCTCTACTAGTAGGGGTTGGGGAAGCATATGTAAAAGAAATAATCCATTTTACCATATTCTGAGAGGTTGCAATACATTTATTCTTTGTTTCAAAAATAATCTTTATGGTTTTAAACAATAATTTTGGTCCCTTAGCTTTATATTTTTATTCAATTTTAAAATAATTACTCAATTAGCCGTCTAAGTTAACGTCAAGTAAACGTTGAATCCGACTTGACAGCCACGTGTAATTTAATTTCTCATCTAAAATCGGCATTCCCCCGTCGGATTCAATGTTTAGTCGCATTAACTTAGACGGCTAATTGTGCAAATGTGTTTAAATTGAAACAAAATACAAAATTAATGGATCAAAAGTATATTCAAAAACATAAGTGTTATTTTTGAAACAAAGTTAAAACATTAAAGACCAATTGTGATAAAATCCTCAGTCTAAATCCAATTTAAAAATAGACGATCAATGTGATGTCACACGTGTCTCAATACGGTGTGGAGACACCACCTAAAAACCTTCTTCGTCACACAAGATTGAAATTAAATATTTTTAAAATACATGACACAAGTTTTTCATTGCTTATTATCAATGTGCTTAATGGAACGTAAAGGTAACGGTGGTGATTTTAATAAAAATATCACATGTATATCTAGAGAAACATCAAGAACTATTTTATATATAAAGATTTATATATATGATGCATAATTATGCATTACATGACAATCATGTACTATCACGTATCAAAGCCGTCTACAATGCACAACTTCTTTTGGAATCACGATCACCTACTATCTTACGGTTAAACTGTTAATGAGACGAACCAAATCGAGTATCAATTGTTCGAGCTTGTGTTCATTTAGATCACGAATTTGTTCGTTTAATAAACGAATATAAAAATATGTTCACGTTTGGTTTGTTAAGATCACGAGCTTGATCATTAACCTTTGTTTAATAAACGAACGAAAAGTTATGTTCAAGGGCAGTACATTTATAAAGAAAATTTGTTCATACTCTTGTTATAGTTTGACTTACTACACATATTTTTGTCTTGCAATTCGAGCTCACCTCGTTAAGGTATGAATAATCAAATCTAAATGAATAAATAATAAAGTACAAAACAATATTCAAACTTAATAATCCCAACAACATTTGGAAAACTAAATAAATATTGTATAAAATTACTCCAGAGTATCTATTAGATTAATACATTTTATCAACTTATGTGCTGAGTCTAGATTGTACATTGGTTTATCTATATACGCAGGTTCACAAACATAATCGAACCTATGCGAGTTTGTTCATGTTTATTCGTTTAGCAAACTCGCTTATGTGCAAATAGCATCCAGAATCCATGTCCCCAAAAAGAACGGGAAATTCATCCATAGTTACTCCATTTGCACTGTGGAGCCACGTGGATGAATCTGAACCACAGAGTTTCAAATCAAATTCAAACTGTGTGGTCCAAATTTACCCACATGAGTCTACGATACAAATAAAGTAACAAGGGAGGAAATACCAACAAAAAAAAAAAAGGCATCCCACCGAAAAAGAACAAAAGACAGAAAGGTCATAAATTTCATATACCTTTAATTTATTTATTTAAAAAATATATAAAATTATTTGTTATATCTTATCTCTTCTCTTATCTCTTATACTCCCTCCGTTTTTTTTTTATCTGTCACATTTCACAATTTACTCCTTTTTTATTTATCTGTCATTGTATATTTCCAATACATCATTTATTACTTTTTCCTCCTTACCAATAAAATATTTACATCTCCAATAAAATATATATATTTCCAATACTAAAAATACATTTACCAACAAAGTATTTACATCTCCAATAAAAAAAATACATTTCCAACACTGTATTTGAGACATGTTAATTACTTTCTTAATATGTGTGAATCTTCTCTCTGCGACATATATAAAAAAACGGAGGGAGTATCTATTAAAAGCTAAGGGGGTTTGCCCACATTGTGCCACGTGGCAGCCTCCTGGGCTGACATGTGGCACCCACAATTTTTTTTTTCTTTTTTTTCCCTTCGATAAAAACCAAAATTTCGGTTATCGTTATATATAAATCGAAGGAGGCTTTAAAATTCAATAAACCGAAAATTTTCGATTTCTCGATTCAATTTCGACACAATAATTGAATATTATACACAACAAAGTGTATATTTCGATACGGTTAATTTTAGTACCTCCAACTGACAGTACGAATTCAGTTTTAAATTTCAATCAACCGAAAATTTTCTATTTCGACACAACAATTGAATAAAACCGTGTGGACACCACATTAAATATTTTTATTATTTTGAACAACATAACGTCGGTGGAACCGACGGCCATTTGCAGTACGAACGTCACTAAAATTGACGTTGGAATACCAAATCGCTTTTTATATTCTTCAGACCGTTTGACACGTGTTTTTTTTCTACCAAATGAATGAACACGAGATCAATGACGTATTCAATAATGATAAGAAAAAGAAAATGTCGTATAGAAAATGAGTGAAACACATTTTCAAGCATATTAATGATCTGGAAGCTAAGGCGCCCCGGGAGATTTGACCGTGTAGTTATGATCCGCTTATGGTTTTACTATATGTTTCATTGCGTAAAGTCGAAGCTAAAGTGATCGACTTTATGACATTGTTCTCCTATACATCATATTGTAGTTTATTTTGTAGATGGAAACTACTGATAGGACTGGAAGAGAGGTGATTTACAATCTTCAAATCTCTAAAAAAAAAAGAGCTATCTCTTGGAGAAAATGTGATATATTTCTCTTGATCTCTTTATCTTGTGCCTTGAATTTGTTACGGTTTAAGCTTACGCAATTTATTTCACGTTGGGGATCTATTCTTTGATATTATCGTTGGTAACGATTTATGTTAGGCCCGCCGTGCCTTGCCCGGCTCACGTTAACTAGTTGTAATATATAAACCGAAGGAGGCTTTAAAATTCAATCAACCGAAAATTTTGGATTTCTCGATTCGATTTTGACACAACAATTGAATATTATACACAACAAAGTGTATATTTCGATACGGTTCATTTTTAGTACCTCCAACTGACAGTGAGGATTCAGTTTTAAATTTCAATCAACCGAAAATTTTCGATTTCGACACAACAATTGAATAAAACCGTGTGGACACCACATTAAATAATTTTATTATTTTGAACAACATAACATCGATGAACCGACGGCCATTTATAGCAGATTTAACGCCACTAAAATTGACGTTGGAATGTCAAATCACTTTTTATATTTTTCAGCCCGTTTTTTTTTCTACCAAATGAATGAACACAATATCAATGACGTATTCATTAATGATAAGACAGAGAAATGTCGTATAGAAAATGAGTGAAACACATTTTCAAGCATATTAATGATCTGGAAGCTAAGGCGTCCCGGGAGATTTGACCGTATAGTTATGGTCCGCTTATTGTTTTTCTATAATGTTTTATTGCGTAAATTCGAAGCTAAAGTGATCGACTTTATGACATTTTTCTCCGATACATCATATTGTAGTTTATTTTGTAGATGGAAACTACTGATATGGCTGGAAGAGAGGTGATTCACAATCTTCACGTCTCTAAAAAAGAACTACCTCTTGGTGAAAATGTGATATATTTCTCTTGCTCTCTTTGTCTTGTGCCTTGAATTTGTTACGGTTTAAGTTTACGCAATTTATTTCACGTTGGGATCTATTCTTTGATATCATCGTTGGTAACGATTTATGTTGGGTCCGCCGTGCCTTGCACGGCTCACGTTAACTAGTATTTCTTTATAAAATGTATGTTATATGTTGTTGATGTATCGCTCTTAAATTTTAAACCCATGCCCTTCAAAAAAACAAAATTTAAAACCATGCCATCATGTCCTTATTATTTGCCGCGGTGGATTCAAAAATTCGTTTCAATAATCATGACCGGAGCTTAAAAATTATATTTTAAGAATAAACTTGTATTGTTTTAATATTAAATAGAAATTATCGGATCTATGTGGGGTCACGTGAACCTACCGAAAACAACATAGATCCACCCCTTATATGTGTGTACACATTTGGTTTGATTTTTCTAAGAAACAATTACGAGTATTTGGTGGCGTTACATCCAAATAAGTTCCAATCATTCTCTTATCTATAAGAAGAGAAGGGTGAAGGAGGGATTGACAAATGTTTTTTTTTGATTAGTTCTTTTATTTTATTTTTACTGTTCACCGGTTACTGTTCATGGCCCAGCCCAGATTTTTTTTTTTTTTTTTTTTTTTTTCCTCTCCCTGTTTTTACTGTTCATCGGCCCAGTCCCATTTTTTTTTTTTTTTTTTTTTTTCCGACCCATTCCAGAAATATATTTTTTTATTTAACTGTTTATCGGCCCAGTCCAGAAAAGATTGGTTCTTCTATTTTTTTCGGTGTTCATGATTCTATATGAAAAACGTGAGGAGATCAACTCCGAATCAAAAATCGGCCCAGTCCAAAAAAAAAATTTTCCGCCCATTGCAGAAAAGTTCTTTTATTTTTTATATTAGTTCTTTTATTTATTTAGCTGCTTATCGGCTCAGTCCAGAAAAGATAGTTCTTCTTTTTTTTAAACTGTTCATGATTCGATATGATAAACGTGAGCAAATCAACTCCGAATCAAACATTCATTCCTTGAAATCACTAGAATAAGGAAGAAAATGAACAAGCTGCCGGATTTTACTGAGAATCGAAATGATTCGCATTGAATGTGGGGAAAAAACGGATAAAACGGCAATGAGATGGAAGAACAGGGTTTTCAGAAAAATCGGCTAAAAAATGAGTAATTGGATCGAGTTTAGTGAATTTTGATTTTAAAAAAAACTCGGGTCAAAGGGTGTTAAGAAAGTTGGGCCAGACTTTTCTGAAACACGGCCTGAAAAAAAAATGGCAAATTAGAGCCGACCCATTCCAGAAAAAAAAAAATTTAATTTTTATTGGTTCTTTTATTTTTTTAACTGCTTATCGGCCCATTCCAGAAAAGATTAGTTCTTCTATTTTTTTCGGTGTTCATGATTCTATATGAAAAACGTGAGCAGATCAACTCCGAATCAAAAATCGGCCCAGTCCAATTTTTTTTTTCCGCCCATTCTAGAAAAGTTTTTTTATTTTTTACTTTTTTATTAGTTCTTTTATTTATTTAGCTGTTTATCGGCTCAGTCCAGAAAAGATTAGTTCTTCTATTTTTTTTTTACTGTTCATTATTCGATATGATAAACGTGAGCAAATCAACTCCGAATCAAATATTCATTCCTTGAAATCACTAGAATAAGGAAGGAAATGAACAAGCTACCGGATTTTACTGAGAATCGAAAGGATTCGCATTGAATGTGGAGAAAAAGCGGATAAAACGGCAATGAGATGGAAGAACAGGCTTTTTAAAATTCGCTAAAAATGAGTAATCGGATCGAGTTTAGTGAATTTTGATTTAAAAAAACTCGGTCAAAGGGTGTTAAGAAAGTTGGGCGAGGCTTTTCGAAAACACGCCTGACAAAAAAAATGGCAAATTAGATTTTTATTCCATTCAGTCCAACAGCCAATAAAAAGTCCAAAAAATCATTAGATTAATTAATTAAATTATTAACCAAACAAATTGGTAAAATAACTAATTAAAAATCTAATTAATTATTTAAATTCCTGCCAAAATGATATTATAAAGTGAATATATTGTGTTTATAATTTTTTTATAATAATAAAGGGTCTATGCCGTTTTTTCCTCGCGATGCTTCGTTTCAATTTCAAAAGCAGATAGTTGCATAAGATGACTGTAATAAACATCACAAAAATATAGCCGAAAAAGCCAACACAAAACCAGAAAACGCAGAAATTTTGTTCTAAGCAGCTTTTAAGTTTTAGCAAACTAAGACCATATATGCATGTGTTATATTACAAAATTTGTGAGAAAAATGAAAAATATCAGAGTTAAGTTTCATATCCAAAATGTATTATTCAAACCAAGTTGTATGTCTTATATTTTAATATTTACTTTTTCAAGCGATGCTTTTATATCGGAGGCATTATCAGGGCCTTGAAATCAACTCCAAATCAAACATTCATTGCCCCATTCCAAAAAAAAAAAAAATTATTGGTTCTTTTATTTATTTAACTGTTTATCGGTCCAGTCCAGAAAATATTGGTTCTTCTATTTTTTTCGGTGTTCATGATTCTATATGAAAAACGTGAGCAAATCAACTCCGAATCAAAAATCGGCCCAGTCCAATTTTTTTTTTCCCGCCCATTCCAGAAAAGTTTTTTTTTTTTTTTTTTTTTATTAGTTCTTTTATTTATTTAGCTGTTTATCGGCTCAGTCCAGAAAAGCTTGTTTCTTCTATTTTTTTTACTGTTCATGATTCGCTATGATAAACGTGAGCAAATCAACTCCGAATCAAACATTCATTCCTTGAAATCACTAGAATAAGGAAGGAAATGAACAAGCTGCCGGATTTTACTGAGAATCGAAAGGGTTCGCATTGAATGTGGGGAAAAAGCGGATAAAACGGCAATGAGATGGAAGAACAGGGTTTTCAGAAAATTCGGCTAAAAAAATGAGTAATCAAATCGAGTTTATTGATTTTTGATTAAAAAAAAACTCGGGTCAAAAGGTGTTAAAAGAGTTGGGCCAGACTTTTCTGAAACACGGCCTGACAAAAAAAATAGCAAATTAGATTTTTATTCCATTCAGTCCAACAGCCAATAAAAAGTCCAATAAATAATTAAATTAATTCATTAGATTATTAACCAAACAAATTGGTAAAATAACTAATTAAAAATCTAATTAATTCTTTAAATTTCTACCAAAATGATATTATAAATTGAATATATTGTGTTTATAATTTTTTTTATAATAATAAAGGGTCTATGCCGGTTTTTTTCCTCGCGATGCATCCTTTCAATTTCAAAAGCAGATAGTTGCATAAGATGACTGTAATAAACATCACAAAAATATAGCCGAAAAAGCCAACACAAAACTAGAAAACGTAGAATTTATGTTCTAAGCAACTTTTAAGCTTTAGCAAACCAAGACCATATATGCATGTGTTATATTATAAAATCTGTGAGAAAAATGAAACAATACTGTAGTTAAGTCATATCCAAAATGTATTACTCAAACCAAGTTGTATGTCTTATATTTTAATATTTACTTTTTTAAGCAATGTTTCTATACCGACGGCATTATCAGAGCCTTGAAATCAATTCCGAATCAAACATTCATTGCTCAAAATCATAGGAATAAGGAAGGAAATGGACAACTGCCAGATTCTACTGAGAATCGAAAGGATTCGTATTGAATGTGGGGAAAAAGCGGATGAAACGGCAATGAGATGGAAAAACAGAGTTTCCCAGGAAATTCACCTAAGAAATGAGTAATCAGATCAAGTTTAGGGGATTTTGAGAGAAAAAAAAAACTCGGGTCAAAGGGTGTTAAGAGAGTTGCTCCAGCACTTTTTTGTGAAACCCGCCCTCAAAAAAATGGCATGTTAGATTTTTATTTAATTCAATCCAACAACCAATAAAAAATCCAATGAATAATTAAATTAATTAATTAGATTATTAACCAAACAAATTGGTAAAATAAGGCCATATATACATGTGTTATATTCTAAAATCTATGAGAAAAATGAAACACTACTGTGGTTAAGTCATATCCAAAATGTATTACCTAAACTAAGTTTTATGTCTGATATTTTAATATTTACATTCACGCAATGTTTCTATACCGAGGGCCTCATCAGGGCCTTGCGGTGCAAGGCCTTACCCCGCTAGTACTACTAATAAAGCAACAAAACAAATTGACAAATTAACATGTAATCTATTTATGTAGTGCCTTAAATTCATTCATAGAGGGGCCCACAGTTGCATCTAATTCCAGGGGCCCAAGGTTTATTTACTATGAACCGGCAGTTTAACGATTCACTGAATCAGAGGTTTGACGGTAAACTCACGGTTCAAGCAATCATAAAACCGGTTTGGCCCATGAATTGAAGGCTTGCAAATTTTCCGATTAACCGGACGGTAAAATGCTGGTTTATGTAATTTTTCTTTTTGGTTTTTTGTTTTTCTTTGTTTTGCTTAAATTGGATAATAAATTGAAATATATACTAACATTAGTAATAAATTGCATAATCGAAAGAAAATATTAGTTTATATGATATACTACAATTTAATATAAACCGTACATATACTTGAATATATTGATTTTCTATGTAAAACATATTTTTGGATAATCTATATCCATATATTTCGCATATATACTTGAATATCGTGCAACATGTGGGGTTAGGTGGGGTGGGATGGGGTAAGGTAGCGTGGGGTGGGATAGCCTTACCTCCACCACCCAACCCTACCTGCCTACCTACCCCTACCCTACCCCACCCCACTCTACGCTACCCTACCTACCCCTTACCCTACCGAACACCCCACCGTATCCTACCTTACCCTACCCTACTCACCACCCCACCTTATCCTACCCCACCTACATTACTCTACCATACCTACCCTACTTTCACCCACTCTTACCTCATCACCCACGCGTTTTGTCGATTTTCATTTTATTCCATCGCATTTCATCCGTTTTGGAAGTAATGAAAAATGAACTTTTTTCGTTCCGTTGGAATAAAATTTTCATTCCATTATCACATAATTATACATAAACATTGAAATGAAATGAAAAATCATTACATTTCATTCTCGTCTAACAAACATAGCGAATACTATCTTTGTGGAGTAGAGTGCCAACTATGTTTAAGACTGTCTTTGTCGGATTTTTTTAAGGAAGATTCTATTATAAAGAATTTTTTAAAGGAGACTCTTTAAATTCATTGAAAAACATTTGTGTTTTTAAATGTTGTTAAAGAATTAGTATTACAAAATACATATTAAAACACGTCAGTGTTTTTCAAACGTCTCCGTAAAAAGGAGTTTCTACGGAAGAAATCCCCTTGAGGGAAAGCATGGGTAATACACAAGAGTTTATTCGTGCAGATCCGCCATACACGAGAAAGATGTATACGTGATAAAATCTTAACCTTTTATTTTTAAACTGAATTCAAACTGTGTTTCAGATCATCTCTCCCGTCATTTCGATGTATGTGGATATACTGGGCAAAAACGTACCGTAATACACAGCCGTGTACTCCCTCCGTTCCAAAATACCCGAGTCAGTTGTCAAAAAGATTTGTTCCAAAATAATTGAGGCAATTACATTTTAAATGCAGCATTTATTATGTTTTTCCTACATATACCCTTATTTATTAAGGAATAAGAGAATAAATTACAACATTGTATTAATTATAGATTAAGATTATTTTTGTCATTTAAGCATTCAAATTAAAGTATTAACTCACACTCTTAATATATGTGTTTTTAACAACTACGTCAGTTATTTTAGAACAGAATGAATAGTAAATCTGATGTTGACTTGAGCTTTAATTTTATAAAGTAGAATACTCTTTTATCCAACGTGTAAAAGAGTGCTTCAATATTTAATAAAGTAGAGTACTCTTTTGTCCGGTGGGTAAAAGAGTGGTTCAAGAGATCACTTTGTTATTCGTAATATATTATGGTATAAAGATACTTTTCTTAATAGAGTTATGGAATTACTGCAGAGAGTAATAATTCTCATTGGAATCCAAATTCATTGATGGATTACCATATTTATTTGTTTAAAAGGTTAGGATAAATTTAAGAAAAGATTTTCTTAATATTCTTTATGATGATTATACTTATGAAAAATTGATAGTGATAATCATTCAAGAGGTTTAGCCTTTGTAATGAAATAAAATTAAATCAACAAATTAAAAGACAGAATTTATCTGAAAAATCACAATTAGGTAGATTTTGTGATCAATTTGGTATGGATATGCCATCTTCTTCGAAAAAATCTTTTAAAGACAAGAAAAAGGAAAAATCTTCAGATCCTTTCTATAAAGGAAAAAGAAGAAAAGATTTTCAAAAAAAAAAATATGAAAAGAATTAAAAAATAATACAAGAGAAATAATAAAACAGATAAAACTTGTTTTAAATGTGGTAAGATTGGTCATTATGCTAATCGTTGTAAATTAAAAAGAAAATTGATAAGATGATCTAGAATAAACATCGCGATGCTTCGCTTCAATTTCAAAAGCAGATAGTTAGATAAGATGACCAGAATAAACATCACAAAATATATTAAAAAGCCAACACAAAACCGTAAAACGCAGAAATTTTGTTTCTAAGCAGCTTTTAAGCTTTAGCAAACTAATACCATATATGCATGTGTTATATTACAAAATCTGTGAGAAAATGAAAATATCTTTGTAGTTAAGTCATATCCAAAATGTATTATTCAAACCAAGTTGTATGCCTTATATTTTAATATTTACTTTTTCAAGCGATGTTTTATATCGAGGCATTATCGTGGCCTTGAAATCAACTCCAAATCAAACATTCATTGCCCCATCAGAAAAAAAAAAAAAAAAATTATTGGTTCTTTTATTTATTTAATCATTTATCCAGTCCACCTTAAAATATTGGTTCTTCTATTTTTTTCGTGTTCATGATTCTATATGAAAACGTGAGCAAATCAACTCGAATCAAAAATCGCCCACTTCCAAATTTTTTTCCTGCCCATTCCGTAAAAGTTTTTTTATTTTTTATTTTTTTATTAGTTCTTTTATTTATTTAAATTGTTTATCGGCTCACCCGTAAAAGCTTGTTTCTTCTTCTTTTTTTTTATCGCTCATGATTCGCTATGATAAACGTGAGCAAATCAACTCCGAATCAAACATTCATTCCTTGAAATCACTAGAATAAGGAAGGAAATGAACAAGTTGCGGATTTTACCGAGAATCGAAAGGGTTCGCATTGAATGTGGGGAAAAAGCGGATAAAACGGCAATGAGATGGAAGAACAGGGTTTTCAGAAAATTCGGCTAAAAAAATGAGTAATCAAATCGAGTTTATTGATTTTTGATTAAAAAAAAACTCGGGTCAAAAGGTGTTAAAAGAGTTGGATTTGGACTTTTTCAAACACGGCTCTGACAAAAAAATAGCAAATTAGATTTTTATTCCATTCACCCAACAAGCCTAATAAAAGTCCAATAAATAATTAAATTAATTCATTAGATTATTAACCAAACAAATTGGTAAAATAACTAATTAAAAATCTAATTAATTCTTTAAATTTCTACCAAAATGATATTATAAATTGAATATATTGTGTTTATAATTTTTTATAATAATAAAAGGTCTATGCCGTTTTTTCCTCGCGATGCATCCTTTCAATTTCAAAAGCAGATAGTTGCAGATAAGATGGATCAGTAATAAACATCACAAAAATATAGCCGAAAAAAGCCAACACAAAACTAGAAAACGAGAATTTATGTTCTAAGCAACTTTTAAGCTTTAGCAAACCAAGACCATATATGCATGTGTTATATTATAAAATCTGTGAGAAAAATGAAACAATACCGGAAGTTAAGTCATATCCAAAATGTATTACTCAAACCAAGTTGTATGTCTTATATTTTAATATTTACTTTTTCAAGCAATGTTTCTATACCGACGGCATTATCAGAGCCTTGAAATCAATTCCGAATCAAACATTCATTGCTCAAAATCATAGGAATAAGGAAGGAAATGGACAACTGCCAGATTCTACTGAGAATCGAAAGGATTCGTATTGAATGTGGGGAAAAAGCGGATGAAACGGCAATGAGATGGAAAAACAGAGTTTCCCAGGAAATTCACCTAAGAAATGAGTAATCAGATCAAGTTTAGGGGATTTTGAGAGAAAAAAAAAACTCGGGTCAAAGGGTGTTAAGAGAGTTGCTCCAGACTTTTGTGAAACCCGGCCTCACAAAAAAATGGCATGTTAGATTTTTATTTCATTCAATCCAACAACCAATAAAAAATCCAATGAATAATTAAATTAATTAATTAGATTATTAACCAAACAAATTGGTAAAATAAGGCCATATATACATGTGTTATATTCTAAAATCTATGAGAAAAATGAAACACTACTGTGGTTAAGTCATATCCAAAATGTATTACCTAAACTAAGTTTTATGTCTGATATTTTAATATTTACATTCACGCAATGTTTCTATACCGAGGGCCTCATCAGGGCCTTGCGGTGCAAGGCCTTACCCCGCTAGTACTACTAATAAAGCAACAAAACAAATTGACAAATTAACATGTAATCTATTTATGTAGTGCCTTAAATTCATTCATGAGGGCCCCACGATTTGCATCTAATTCCAGGGGCCCAAGGTTTATTTACTATGAACCGGCAAAGCTTTAACGATTCACCGAATCGAGAGGTTTGTGGTAAACTCACGTTCAAGCAATCATAAAACCGGTTTGGCCCATGAATTGAAGGCTTGCAAATTTTCCGATTAACCGGACGGTAAAATGCTGGTTTATGTAATTTTTCTTTTGGTTTTTTGTTTTTCTTTGTTTTGCTTAAATTGGATAATAAATTGAAATATATACTAACATTAGTAATAAATTGCATAATCGAAAGAAAATATTAGTTTATATGATATACTACAATTTAATATAAACCGTACATATACTTGAATATATTGATTTTCTATGTAAAACATATTTTTCGGATAATCTATATCCATATATTTCCGTACATATACTTGAATATCGTGCAACATGTGGGGTTAGGTGGGGTGGATGGTGTAAGGTAGCGTGGGGTGGGATAGCCTTACCTCCACCACCCAACCCTACCCGCCTACCCACCCTACCCTACCCCACCCCACTCTCCACGCTACCCTACCTACCCCTTACCCACCGAACACCCCACCGATCCTACCTTACCCTACCCTACTCACCACCCCACCTTATATATCCTACCCCACCTACATTACTCTACCATACCTTACCCTACTTTCACCCACTCTTACCTCATCACCCACGCGCTTTGTCGATTTTCATTTTATTCCATCGCATTTCATCCGCTTTGAAGTAATGAAAATGAACTTTTTTTCGCTCCGCTGGAATAAAATTTTCATTCCATTATCACATAATTATACATAAACATTGAAATGAAATGAAAAATCATTACATTTCATTCTCGCTCAACAAACATAAATAATACTATCTTTGTGGAGTAGAGTGCCAACTATGTTTAAGATCTGTCTTTGTCGGATTTTTTAAGGAAGATTCTATTATAAAGACTTTTTAAAGGAGACTTTAAATTCATTGAAAACATTTGTGTTTTTAAATGTTGTTAAAGAATTAGTATTACAAAATACATATTAAAACACGCCGTTGTTTTTCAAACGTCTCCGTAAAAAGGAGTTTTACGGAAGAAATCCCCTGAGGGAAAGTATGGGTAATACACAAGAGTTTATTGGGTGCATCCGCCATACACGGAGTACAGACATGTGATAAAATCTTAACCTTTTATTTTTAAACTGAATTCAAACTGTGTTTCAGATCATCTCTCCCGTCATTTCGATGTATGTGGATATACTGGGCAAAAACGTACCGTAATACACAGCCGTGTACTCCCTCCGTTCCAAAATACCCGAGTCAGTTGTCAAAAAGATTTGTTCCAAAATAATTGAGGCAATTACATTTTAAATGCAGCATTTATTATGTTTTTCCTACATATACCCTTATTTATTAAGGAATAAGAGAATAAATTACAACATTGTATTAATTATAGATTAAGATTATTTTTGTCATTTAAGCATTCAAATTAAAGTATTAACTCACACTCTTAATATATGTGTTTTGATAACTACGTCGCTTATTTTGTAATGTAATGAATAGTAAATCGATGTTGACTTGAGCTTTAATTTTATAAAGTAGAATACTCTTTTATCCAACGTAAAAAAGAGTGCTTCAATATTTAATAAAGTAGAGTACTCTTTTGTCCGGTGGGTAAAAGAGTGGTTCAAGAGATCACTTTGTTATTCAGTAATATATTACAGATATAAAGATACTTTTCTTAATAGAGTTATGGAATTACTGCAGAAAGTAATAGCTCTCATTGGAAATCCAAATTCATTGATGGATTACCATATTTATTTGTTTAAAAGGTTAGGATAAATTTAAGAAAAGATTTTCTTAATATTCTTATGATGATTATACTTATGGAAAATTGATAGAGTACAATCATTCAAGAGGGTTTAGCCTCTTTGTAATGAAATAAAATTAAATCAACAAATTAAAAGACAGTAATTTATCCTGAAAAATCACAATTAGGTAGATTTTATGATCAATTTGGTATGGATACGCCATCTTCTTGAAAAAAATCTTTTAAAGACAAGAATAAGGAAAAATCTTCAGATCCTTTCTATAAAGGAAAAAAAGAAGAAAAGATTTTCAAAAAGAAAAAATATGAAAAGAATTAAAAATAATACAAGAGAAATAATAAAGCAGATAAAACTTGTTTTAAATGTGGTAAGATTGGTCATTATGCTAATCGTTGTAAATTAAAAGAAAATTGATAATTTACAAAATGAAGAATTAAAATTAAGTCTTTCAAAATACTTCTTAATTCGTAGAAAATGAAAAATCTTCTTCCAAACAGTAAAATTCTAAAAGTCTTCCGAGAATGATATATCGTAATTAATTAACTAATCTTTATCTTCTTCCATACGTATATGTGTTGTAAGTCATGCGACAGCATATACAATGTATTAAACATGATAAAGAAGAAGGAGAAGAATTTTATAAAATTCTTTCACAATTTAAAGATTTAGAAATAAATGTTTTAACTAATAATAATATTTTTGAATTTATTAAATTAATTAAAGACCCTGAGCTTAGATCTCAGTTAATTGATAATATTCAATCTGATCCATCATCTTCTAATTTTGATGAATCAAAAGAAATAAAAAATTCTCAGGAACCTTATTCTATGAATAATGTTCTAAAAATATTAAAAGAAAGACAATCAGTGGAAAAGCCAACCACAATGATTGAACTTTCAAAAGAAATAATTTATTTAAAACAAGAAATAAATAAGTTAAAAAATGCTAATAAAAATTTAGAAGAAAGAATTTCACTTCTTGAATATCAAAAAGTAAATTCTAATGTTGAACCGAGTTCTAGTTTGCCAGATCTATCCTCTATACTAGAACGGGATAATTTCTTAAATAAGTTAAGTATCATTTTTTCACAAAAATGGTATGTAAAAATTAATTTATTGATAAATAATTCTTATAAACGAGAATTAATTGCTTTAATTGATAGTGGTGCAGATATGAATGTAATACAAGAAGGATCAATTCCTACTAAATATTTTGAAAAAACTACAATGACACTTAGTCATGCTGGTGGTGAAAAACTTGATATAAAGTTTAAACTTTCGAAAGCTTATATTTGTATAAATAATGTTTGTATTCCTACAAGTTTTTTGCTTGTTAAGAATATGACTAGTCAAGTTATACTTGGAACACCTTTTATTGAAAAAATATATCCTTTAAGTAAAATTGATGCTAAAGGTATAATAGGACATTTTGAAGGTAAGAAAATAAAATTTGATTTTATTACTAAACCTATACCTAATGTACTAAATCAAATTAAAGATCTTATAGATCAAAAGAATTTACATTTAAATTTCTTAAAACAAGAAATTAATATATCAACTATTGATGAAAAGCTTTTAAATTCAAAGCTTAAAGAAAAATTGATAATTTATTTCATAGATTTTCTATTGAAATATGTAATGATCACCCTAATGCTTTTGGGATAGTAAAAGACATATTGTTGAACTTCCTTATTAGGAAGATTTGATGAAAAGAAAATTACTTACAAAGGCTAGACCATTAATGAACTCGTAATATTTAGAGCATTGTCAAAAAAGAAATTGAGTATCTTTTACAAAAAGGTTTAATAAAACCATCTAAATCTTCGTGGTCATGTAACGCTTTTATGTTAATAAACATAGTGAAATTGAAAGAGGTGTACCTCAGTATGGTTATAAATTATAAACCATTGAATAAAGTTTTAAAATGGATAAGATCACCTATTCCTAATAAAAAGGATTTATTAGATAGACTTTATAATTCTATCATATTTTCTAAATTGAATTTAAAGTCCGGATATTGGCAAATTCAGATAATGAAAAAAGACCAATATAAGATGCTTTTAATGTTCCTTTTGACATTACTGAATGAGAGTAGAATGCCATTTGGATTTAAAAATGCCCAAGTGAATTTTAAAATAATGAATGATATATTTATTCCTTATAAATAATTTATAATAGTTTATATCGATGATATTTTGGTATTTTCAAAACAATTGAAAATCATTTTAAACACTTAGAAATTTTTTGAAAATTGTTATACGAGAATGGGTTAGTTATATCTAAACCAAAATGTCATTATTCCAAACTAAGATTAGATTCTTAGGACATAATATTGAAAAAGGAAATATTATTCCTATACAAAGAAGTATCGAGTTTGTTTCAAAATTTTATATAATTTCGATAAAACTCAATTACAAAGATTCTTAGGCAGCTTTAAATTATGTCTCTCGCGATATTATAAAAGATTTAGCAAAAGATGTCGCTTATCTTATATGATAGATTGAAAAATCACCAACACCACGGTCCGATCAAAGATACTAAGGTCGTCTCAAACAATTAAAAATAAAGTAGCTAATTTACCTTGTTTGATGTTAGCTAATCCTATATGGATAAAATAATTGAAACATATGCTTTCGACATAGGTTTTGGAGGAATTTTAAAATGATTTGTCCAAATACAAAACAAGTATATCTTGTTAGATTTCATTTCAGTAAATGGAATACCAACCAACAAAATTACTCTACAAGAGCAAAAGAAATCTTAGCTATTGTTAAATGTGTTTTAAAATTTCAAGATGACTTATATAATAAGAAATTTCTTATTTATTCAGATTGTAAATCTAAATTTATGTTTAATAAAGATTTTAAACATGATGTTTCCAAACAAATGTTTGCAAGGTGACAAGCCTCATTTAGCCCTTTTTGATTTTGATATTTTGCATATGAAAGGTGAAGACAATAGTCTCTCTCGATGTCCTAACTCGTGAATATTTGCAGGAATGACATCTCGTGGAAGAGTGGGATTTACCCTTTATCGAAGTGTATGTGGACGAGGTAATATCCTTGTTCAACATGGGAACATAACTTTGATTTTATAATATATCCTGGATCTTCTTCAAGTCGTAATAATAATTCGATAAGTTGTACCAGAATTCTCGGAATATAAAAAATGAAAGGAAAGGTAAAGCCATCGAGGAAATACCTCATATGCTAATATAGTAATATCGTAAGTTAAGATATAACTTTTACCAAGAAAATGAAAGACAAGGAATTATATTCTTTATTGAATACGATGATTATATAAAAGGAAAAATGACCTATGGTGATTAATGGAAAAATATTTGGATAATAACTGCTTTCCAAAGAATCGCATATAAGTTAAATGATCATATTATGAAAATATTTTGAAAGCTTCGAATGTGAAATAACACATTTTATGGCTAATGATCGTAAGGAATATACCTTCAAGAAATTATTATAAAAGAATTTATCTCCCAAATGAATGGGGATTGTCTTTGTTTAAAGAAAAGAATACCTTTTCAAGAAAAGAATATTTCTATTAAATATAATTATTGGGATTATATCCAAGCTTTTACCAATGTTTTCTTATATGAAAATAGAATGCAAAACATACTTGGTTTGTAAAAAGTATGTCCGTAATATATAAACATCTCGAATATATACCAAATTGGTTTCAACAATGGTGGTTATTATATGGACCTTCTATAAAAATTTTACTGTAAGAGTTCAAAGAATTATATTCTCTATTGGGTAGATATCTCCCCAAAGATTTCGAATTAAGCAATCAATGACATTTAATAATGTTCGTTCATTATATTTCTTTTGGAATTTTCTATTCCATGGATTTTGAAATGGTCACCTATTGTAGATATATCTACAGATAATTTACCTTGTATTAAGAGAAAATATTTCTCAAAGTTTTGGACAAAATTGTCGATAAAAGATCCACAAACAAAGTCAAATATTTGGTGAAGAATTATTTCAAGAAATTACAATTTAAAATTAGCTATTTGGAAGAATTAATAGATGAACAATTAGAAGATGCTTGTAATCGAAGCATACAAAAGTCCTTTGAAAAATTTTGACAGAAAATTGAAGATCAAAGGAATTGTTTTAGCAAGAAATCTTGCAAAGTTGTTATATGTTAGAAATAAAAAAGGATTTATCAAGAATTTCGTTGCAAATTATCCAATTAAAATCGATAATTTATGACTTCTTCTACAAATATGGCGTAAGATGCACAAGACCCCAATAAAGACATTGATAATGATATTCATCATTTTATGAAACAACTGGAAGAAATCGATAAAGATTAAATCAAGAAATACATCAAGAATGACATCAAAGAATGACATCATCATCGACGTCATCATCGTAAGATTAATATTTGGCAATATAATACATGAACAAGCAGAATTCACGCTCACTTTTATCATTCACTTTTGAATTTTGGCAACATCGTAGTCATTATTCGATTTTTACATTGCTTGCTTTTATTTTCAGCTCACTGCTTTTGGCCTTTCTTCTTTCTTCGCTTTCCTATATATATCTTAGAATCAGAAATGAAGAAGGCATGCTTGAGAAGTTTCTCGCTTTCTTTCTTTCTACACCCTTGTAATAAACTCTTAATGATAAATAAAATTACTTCTACTAACTGTTACAACTTAAAATTGTAAGCTATTTTTATTTTTGTTTTGTTTAATTTTTATTATATCATTTTCGTATTAGCCTAATGACAAGCTAAAAGAATATAAGTGTTAAAATATAATGTGAAGGTAAATTTAAATACATTGTATGATCTTGTAATTAAATTAGGATGTATACATGTATGTTAATGGGTTGAGATGACATCTGGCTTTAATTATATAACAAGGTTTTAATTAATTCTGGCATGAATAAAACTTTGTCCTATTGTAGCCGCTTATACCCGCCCCAGCCTGTGTGTATGCTTTTGGTTTTGGCTTTTACAATGGATTTAAAGTATATTATTTATGTACGAATTGATTATGTAAAAGTTCCATTTTGTTATATGATTTTACGACGGATTTCCTATATCTTGTAAATATGCCCTTTGTAACATCTTTATGTATACCTTACATCTTTATGTATACCCTATATCTTGTAAACATGCCATTTCCTATATCTATGACTTCTTCTACAAATATGACAGAAGATGCACAAGACCCCAATGAAGACATTGATAATGATATTCATCATTTTATGAAACAACTGGAAGAAATCGATAAAGATTAAATCAAAGAATACATCAAGAATGACATCGTGAATGACATCATCACTGACGTCATCATCAGAAGATTAATATTTGGCAATATGGCCGACATGAACAGTAAATATACTGTTCACTTTTACTCGTTTCACTTTTTGAATTTTGGCAAAATCGTAGCCATTATTCGATTTTTTACCGCTTGCTTTTATTTTCCGCCTCTTTGTTTTGGCCTTTCTTTTTCTTTCGCTTCTATATATCTTAGAATCGTAAATGAAGAAGGTATGCTTGAGAAGTTTCTCGCTTTTCTTTCTTTCTACACCCTTGTAATAAACTCTTAGTTGATAAATAAAATTTTACTTCAAGTTACAACTTAAAATTGTAAGCTATTTTTATTTTTGTTTTGTTTAATTTTTTATTATATCATTTCAGATTAGCCTAATGACAGTGCTAAAGAATATAAGTGTTAAAATATAATGTGAAGGTAAATTTAAATACATTGTATGATCTTGGAATTAAATTAGATGTATATACATGTATGTTAATGGGTTGAGATGACATCTCGCTTTAATTATATAACAAGGTTTTAAATAATTCAGCATGAATAAAACTTTGTCCTATTGTAGCCGCTTATACCCGCCCCAGCCTGTGTAGGCGCTTAGGTTTTGGCTTTTACAATGGATTTAAAGTATATTATTTATGTACGGAATTGATTATGTAAAAGTTCCATTTTGTTATATGATTTTACTTAACGGATTTCTATATCTTGTAAACATGCCCTTTGTAACATCTTTATGTATACCTTATCCAACACTTTGGCATCGTCAGAGCCTATACAAAGATTTATAGTTATCTTCTTTGTTATATTTTAACACTTTCCTAAAAAAATGTTAAGAAATACAAGATAATATGAAAAATAGTATAACACAAGAATATGATATACCTGTAAACTGGATTTATTAAATAAATGGACTATCCCTAGGAGATAGAACCAAAACGATTTACCAATTAGTACATTTGAAAATTAGGTTTTAAAACAAATTGTTAAAACCTCGGAAGAATCTATTTCTTTAAATAATGAAGAAATGGTAATTAAATTACTAAGTGAAAAGATATTTTTCCCTATAGAAAACTCATAAATTTCTTCATATTGGTTTAGTTCAAATCGCTTTTAAACCTCTTACACCTGGAAATCTTCCGTAAAGTTTATTCTCGCTTTAAGAGACAGGTAGAAATTTAGACCGGAAAAAAGTCTACTATGGGAATAATATAATCAAGTCCGCATACTGACCAGTTTATTTTGATGTTTACCCAAATTTACAATTATCTTTATCTGATATTAACATTCTTGATTCTTTGACAATGAATGTTAAAACGCATGGATATAACTATGCGCCTGGATCAGAGATAATTTGTATTTGTTATAGAATTTATTATAAACCTTTACACACGTTGAATCTATGTGTAAAATAAAAGATAAATCTTTGAATGAGACATAATTTCTCATAGAAACAAATTTTAGCAAGTCTAATATTACGACTCAAGATCAATTAAATGGGAGGAAATTTCTACCGTATAATTGGCAAATTGCTAATCTTGCACTAAAACACCGTAATATGCGTCGATGTGACTATATAAGTAGTAGAGTCCGTGATGGAAATATTTCTATCATTATGAATTCACAATTGGAAAATATTCCAAGAAATATAATATCAAGATCAACATCTTCAGATCTTATATTTCACCATTTGAACATATTTCAAATACCAATAGTAAACCCAATAGGCTTCTACTTCTCAATTAAGATGCTTATGTTAAAAATTTATCATTAGATAAAAATAATATAGTTAGTAGTATAAATGATTCTGAAGATCTTACTCAATCGTAAAATTGATGCTAATTTTAAATGGATTTTACACCAAAATTGATTTTAGTCCAGTTCACCTGCAAGAAATATGATTAAAAATGAATTTAAATTAGAGAGATTGAAACCATTTTAGATTGCTTTAATAACATCTCAAGTGAAGATAGAAATTACTATCAAATGAATTTTATAGTTTTCTTGAAAAAGAAAATAAAATAATAACTTTTATCCTCTTGGTTTGTTTCAATATAACGCTTCAAGATTATTTATTATAATTGAACGTGATTTCAAAAATAGAAGGATGAAAATATGAAAGTGATATATCCTCCACAACAAGCCTTTTCAATTGAAAAAGTGGTAAAATACTTAACTTTAATGCTTTTTTTTTCAAAATTAATTGATAATGATTCATTAATTTTTACATTAAAAGAATTAAATCAATTATTAATGAATCAAAATTATAACTAATCTATATCTTAATGTTCTAGGTGAACAGATAGCGAGAATTTCAAAAGAATGCATAGAATTTATTCCGCTATTAAAAATTTATCTAATAGATAAAAACATTAAAGATAATAATAAAGACATAGATAATATTGTTATTCAATCATCATCTTCAACCTCCTCCAGAAATTAAAGATTTTATTTTAAAACCTAAAGGAAATTTGGAGAAATTAATTGAAGAAAATTTATAAGGTTTAAAAATAAACATATTGTGATCATGATATGTCTAATACAATTGAACCTATAATCATAAGTGATACTGATTCAAAATTGAATTAAATAGAATTAAAAATATGCCGACGTCATTCTACTTCAAAGATAATTATTATTATATAAGACCTTCCCCTTATGGCATACTCTCCATGCGAGGAACAAGAATATGTTATTGTTAACAGTTATTCAGTAAAACATATTTATGAGTGGAACCTTTGACGGTTACGGATAAACAAATATATGTGATGATACATGTAATGTTGATGTATAGTACTATACGAATCTTCGGTGCATTATCGAGTAAAAATGCCAAGTAAAACGATTATTGCGTGGATTTGCTGTGCCAACTAAAAGGTAAGGTGGCAGATAATTATTTAAGTTTAACCGACATAAAGATAATATCTTAAAATACGCTAAATGCTAGAAAAGATAATGTAATTGGAAAAATGTAGTCTATACTTTTTAATAGCTACAATACTTGAACATTCTGGCTATGCATAATTTCCTCTGAGCAATCATAAAATATTAGAACTCTATTACAAAAACTTGAGGTAAAACACTAACGGATTTTCGCTTGAGTATAAAGATATTTCTTCTTAATACGTGAGCATGAATTACCGTGAGAGTAATAAGCTCTCTATTGGAAAATCCAAATTTATTCACTGATTACTATATTTATTTATTGCAAAAGTTGCCAGGAAATTCTAAGAAAAGATTTTTAATATTCCTTATGATGATTATAACTTATGGAAAATTGATAGCAAGATAATCATTCAAGAGGGTTAAAGCCCTTTGTAATGAAATAAATTAAATCAACAAATTAAAAGACAAAAGAACTTATTCAAAAAATCAACAATTATGGGTAGGATTTTAGCATCAATTTGAATTTAGATATGCTTATCTTCTTCAAAAATCTTTTAAAGACAAGAATAAGGAAAAATCTTCAGATCCTTCTATAAAGTAAAAATAAGAAAAGATTAAAAGAAAATATGAAAAGAATAAAAGAATACGAGAGAAATAATAAAACAGATAAAACTTGTTTTAAAATGCTGTAAAGATTAATATTATGCTAATCGTTGTAAATTAAAAAAGTTAAAATTGGAGCACTTACAAACAATAATTAAATTGTTTTTCAAAATACTTAATTCGTAAATTAAAATCTTCTAAAACAGTAAATTGAAAAGTTTTCCGGTAATTTATATATCGTAATTAATTAACGACCTTATCTTCTTCCATATAGGTTTAAG
>CM047806.1:39339479-39442387 GCA_026214975.1 Gentiana macrophylla | reverse complement strand
AAAATCCATACAACAAGAAACAAACTAAAAGACAAAGCATAATGAAATCCAAAAGTCGCTTAATTGGCCATATCCACATTATAGTCCACATCAAAATCACCTCACAGATAGTCTCCAAAGTCTCCTTATTTACCTCGCCATCAAACGATTCCGCCTCCATACCTAAAAAAGGTGGTTCATAAACGCGTGAATATTATTACCCCAATGATCGCCTCGTGTGTGCGTGTGTCCTTTATAGTAAAATAATTAATAGCCAAGCAAACAGAATAGATTTAAGATAAGATATACCACAGCGGGTCACTTTAACTTCGACCTGCATCAAAACGTTTTAATACAAGGTAAAATATGCAATATATATATATATATATATATATATATATATATATATATATATTGATCGTTTGAGAACAATCCATGTCACTTAAAGATTAAGTTAACATCAACCTCGCCGAGTCGATGAGTCATTACCAACCGATCTCCAGCACGCGACATGATTTCCTACCTCACTCCAACAAGCAAGCTCTTGCCTGACAACTCCGGCCGATTGTCAGGGAAAGGATTCAGACTTTCGCCCAATGAACCTCCCAAAAGGCTCGGCCAACCCCATCGCCTCCGAACCATGACACAAACCATCGACCCTTGTTTTCCCGACCATGCACACGAGATCATTGAGGAATATTTGGTACCATTACACCAGACTATCGATGAGCCGAGGTCAAGAGGCCTGAGACCGGTGACTAGCCGTTCATGCGGGCAATAACCGCGACCCACCTAGTCACAGAGTGTTGAGCAACACGATAACTTGAGATCATGACTTGATTTATCGTTATTTATTGTTTTATCATGTTAGTGGTGCCAGTCATCTCGTCAAAATTACCGAATGAGACACTTGTCTTAAATCTATGTGAGGCATGCGGTGCACAAATATGATGGTGTGTAACTACAGTTAATTTATGGAGCAGGTTCATGCGTGCTGCGTGCATATATATATATATATACATAGCGAGTAGCTGCACTTATGCCTTTTGCAAATTCAGAGAGTGATGTAACCTCAAGAAGTAAAGTACCAGCGTACCATTGGGACATTCAGAATTTATGGAAGATGGGTATAAAACATATCTAACAGGGAGCGGATGAGTTCGTAAAACAAAAGGTTACAAGACAGAGGAGAATTCGACCATCAGTCTAAGAAAATTTGTCTTGAAACATTTTACCGTATAATATGTATGTATTGCCAACAGATAATAATCTTCCATCAGATAAGCACATACACCTGCTGATAGCAGAAATCAGGAAAAAAATCGGAAATCGGAAAAAAATATAAAAAAAAATAAAAATATATATATATATATATATATATATATATATATATATATATATATATATATATCTACGAACTTCACGATATCAATGCCGACAATAATGAACATATTCTGGATCGTGTAAGAGTAAAACTCGCGTTCGAAAACGGATAGAAAGTGGCGCAAAATTCAAGTTAAAATTTCCTTAACGAAATCTGAACTTTAGAATCCACGCACAGATATATATATATATATATATATATATATATATATATATATCTTTTTTTTCGAAATCTACTCTCTCGAAACCGACAATTTCCTCCTTTAAGAAATCTCATCCCACCGCAGCCGACTTGTTGAAAACATCAATCGAAAGGAAGGACTAGTATAAATCCTAAACACTTAACGAAAATAATTTGCAAACTGAACAAGAAAAGAACTCACAATGCCACGATGCCAAAAGAAATGCTTAGTTGTACTAATATTTTATTGATATTATGTTTAATGAAAACATTGGCTTAAAAAATAAAGAGAAAGGAACTCACCTTGCTGTGATTCCTACTTGCTCTTACCAACGGGTTATTCGATGCAGGAGGAGCTAATAGAGAATGCATACGCCAGAACATCCTGACCACACAGCTTCATCCTCAATAGGAATCGCATACGCCGACATGAAATCTGTGGTCCAGATATGCCACATCGATGCAGCTCTCTATCGTTCCTCCCCGCATCGTAATAACCCCTTACCAACTCCTACTCTTTCTTCTAGCTCTCCTTTTAGGTGCGTAAGTATTTGTGTCTACAGTTCATCTATCAACCTCTATTTATACTACTCCAAAAGGACAAATAATTTACTCAAATCTTTATTCTAGCCCCATTTTATTGCCCCTTAAATGCCTGATGAATTCTCACGTGGTCTCTCCTTAATCCTTTTCATTGACCAGAAGCTTAGATTAGGGAGTAGTATTATTTTCCTCACATGACCATTTTCTTGTGAATTTAAATTCTAGGTTGACCCCCTCTTTTAGTCTTTTTATTTATTTATTTTAGCTTGTCTTATAATCAAATCAGGCAATTTATCCAAGACTATATGAAATATATATATAAATATATAATTTCAAAATATATATATATATATATATACACACAGATACAATATACTCCTATGTAGTAGAAAAAGAATGTTTTCTAATTCTACAACTATTGAAAAATTGATAAGGGGGGCTCATGATATTAATTTCCCGGTTGTAGCGTCAAGACGAAAATATTTAATCGAGGCTAAACTATTTCGCTACACATATTCTCTCACAATATAATCTCTTAATGTGCCTCAATTCTATTTTATAAAAAGAACTATATAGCTACACCTACATTTATTTATTTTATTACTATTTATTATTTTAACAATAATGACCCGAAATTCGGGATGTTACATTCTATGAAGCACGGACACGACACGAACGGCACATGACGGCAACATCATTACCTGACACTCACACGTTACTCAAGCATTTCTTTAATTTGAGGGATCGACACGCCGCCGACACGCGTTTAATATATATATATATGTATATTAATATATATATATTAAAAAACATAGACGTAGGTTGATGCCAATTCGCGGGGACGGATTGCGTTCGCGCGTCTCCCTTACGTGTGTCCTCAACGTGTCCCGCCCGTGTCCTTCGCGTGTCCTCGCCGTGGTCGCCGTGTTCCTTTGCGTGTCCCGCCCGTGTCCCTAACGTGTCCCGCCGTGTCCCCAACGTGTCCCGCCGTGTCCTTGCGTGTCCCTCAACGCTGTCGGGCCGTGTCCGCCGCCGTCCCCGCGCGCTCCGGGCCGTGTCCCCGCTGCTGTCGTGTCGGCGCGTGTCGGGCCGTGTCGATTCAAAATTTGAATTTAACATTATTTTAATCGAAGCGACACGCTTCCGACACGCGTCGGGAGCGTGTCGGGCGCTGCGTGTCGGGTCGAAAATGCTGTTTGACACAAATAAGCACTACGGCTAATTGAAGTGTCGGCTTCGCCTATGTTACATTGTGCCTAGCTATAAAACGATGACTCAGTAAATCCATTTTGTTGGTATAATTAACTTTGCATTTTCAAATGTTATGGGTCTTCTTGCTTTTTATAATGGTGTTCCTTTGTATAGAACATTTGTTTTACCGTATTGGATTTATCTTTGTTAAAAGAAATTGAATTTGATTTTTGCTCTCTTTGGATACACTTGTTATTAAATAATATATCCAATATAAGCATGGTTTGGTATGAGCTTTAATTATCTGGTAAAGGCAGCTAATACATGGTATGTTAGATAATACTCATCATTGGTGAAGATTTGTTTAATAAGCAGTCGACGAAATTTCTATAGGCAAACACAGATTCTATAATACTATAATATGCCTGAATTTCATTCGGATTAGATGTACGTGCTGAAAAGCGGAAAACGTTGAAAGACAACTTCCTTAAATAGTACGTTTCTAATTGTAAGAGAATTTATAGGAAAACTAAGATTCCATTCTCCCCCCCCCCAACTCCGGAGGAGAAGATACAGGGTAGAGAAGCAGAAAGTGCAACCTTGAAGAAAAATCAAAGTCTGGTCCTAAATCCTTTCATAAATTACGGCTTCGTAGCTTTTGCATATGACTTTGTTCGGTTGTTCATCCTTTCATTGTTGTTTGAGCTTCTTTTCCCATTTGACAAGAAAGCATGGAAGCTTAGATAAAGTAGTCCATGAAAAGTAAACTAACAGTCAAAGCTACTCCCGTCATGCCAAACTTCTAGGAAATTCTCCTCGAAATGCTGGATTGAAAAGCGTAGTTAGTTGTCTATCTTACAGCTCTTTTTCTGGATCATGCCCACTTTTTTTCCGGAGGGTAATTTATGTAAAATGGAGTGGAGAAAATCCAAATGCATGTTTTGGACATTGACTTAGGTTCCTTTATTGAAATATGTTTTTATTGCGCTCAAAGCTGGTGATAATGGTGAAGGAGGCACATTTGCGTTATATTCGCTTTCATGTAAACATGCTTGGGTGAATGCATTGCCTAATCGTCAATTAGCTGATGACCATTTATCAAGTCAAAAGAAAGATATAATTAATCATACACCTGCAAGCTCATTTGGAGCCAAGGTAAAATCAACCATTGAGAATCAGAAAGTTTTGCAGAGATGTTTGCTTGTATTGGCTTTAACTGGTGCTTGTATGGTTATTGGTGATGGTATTCTTACCCCTTCAATTTTAGGTATATTCTTACCTTCGAGTGATTGGGTATGTTTTTGTTTTTTTGGCTTGTGTACTTACGTGTTCTCTTGTGTAGTTTTCTCTGCTGTCTCGGGAATCGAATTAGCTGTGTCAAAAGAGCAACACATATGTAAGATCCTCCCCACCCCTCACCCCTCCCCCCTCGCCCCGCCCCCGCCCTTACTTTTCTCCATTATGATCTGATGAAAGATGAATTTAGATGTTGCCTAAGACTGCATATTACTGGTTAATAACATGAAAGCCAAAGGGATCAAAAGAAATCGCGTGAGGGCTGAATAGCGAACTGACCTCTAAAATGATTTAGGGTGCCTTTAGTAGAACCACACAAATTCCAGCAGTGACAATCGGCTTTTTCACTTTTGATTTACAGCTAAGAATCGACTTTTTGCCAATTGATTGTTTTCGGTGTTGCGCCACAGTAAAAACACCGTGGTGCCACTAAGGACGCCTGTGATTTAGTGTTAGACTGTAGTTAAGGACTTTAGCCTGTTTGGAAAGTCCTCATAATGATTATGCATACTTTAGTTAGGGCACTAAATGTTGAGAAATTATTTGTGGTTGAACTTGATACGTTTCAATAACTCGGCCTCGAACATCAAAGCAAGGTGGTATCCGTTGTTTTCGTTTTTTGCATCCATATTTTTGGCCAACTTTTTATGAGTAAATTACGTGTTAGTTTGTTTTGTGACAACAAACCAATAAATCCTTATGTGCAAAGATAAATGAATGAAGGTTCCTGGTTTCTTACAATCACGCATTTAGATGCTCCAGCTATCAGATTATTCTCATAAATATTGTTTGCCGCTCAACATCACATCGCAACATGCCTCCCGACCTGGCCAACATACTTCATCACTGCGTTCCTTCAGGGGGAAGCAACACACTTTATAGGGGTAAGCAGCCGCACATATTTGTTTTTGGGTTCTGGTCTTTGTGTTGGCCAATTTTCGCTTTTTGTTGTTATGTTATGTATTTCTAACTTTTAAGGTAAACGGTTTTTGTATCTTTTTTATTTTATTTTATGCAATACTTAATCAAGACTTTGCTATCCTAATATCCATTTACATAATTTGTTTGCATCTTCTGTTTTAATATTCCACACAATACTACATTTATTAAAAGCAAATAAAATCGAGTGGGCCCCGTGCATCGCACGTGCTAAAGTTGACACGTTGGCTATGGACCCTGCAAAACTCAGTCATAGTTCGATCAAGAATCTTCAGTTCGAGGACGAGGCCTCTCTAAAGAAGAACAAGTATTCCGCAAAAAGCAGATGAGAAATTCCCACTCCACCTCTAGCAATATGATACGGTCTCCAATTGCCCAAGTCAACTTCCTTTTGAATATTCTGCCCCATAACCTCTCCATACACAGAACAAAAATATAAGACGATAATGGATCCCCCTGGCAAACCCTATAATGAGGCGTAAAACCGTTGAGCTGATTACCTTCCATAAGATGGAGAGGAACGCGTTCTTAATGTAGAACATAATAAGATCAACCAAGTTCTTATCAAAACCAGAATGATGAAGCACATGCTCGAAGAAATTCCAGCTAACTATATCAAATGTTTTTTCAAGATTGAGTTTCAGCAGCGAGCTAGCATTTCTTACCCTTTCTGGTACTCATGTGATGAATAATCTCTTGTAGAATAATAATATTATCCGCCGCTTGCCTACCCAGAATAAAGCTAGCTTGTGGGGAACTCATGAGCTTTTTCATAATGAGCTTAAATTTGTTCGCAAGAACCCTTGTAAGAAATTTCACGATCACATTTCACAGAGCAATTGGTCTCAGACGAGTAATATGCTCTACCGGATCTTGCTTCGGAATGAGACAAATAAGTGAGCAATTTAACTCCACATCAAAACACTTTTATCCGAACGTCTCAAAAACAAAAGTGCAAAGGGTACCATTCACATAAGACCAAACACTTTTATCATACTATTTTCTTTCCAGCAATCCAATGGCTACTTTCAGGTGATATTTGAATCTCACAGTTTATCAAAAACCATATTCCGAGGAGCAAATATTAAATATTAGTCAATTGTGAGCATAGACAAATTCAAAATTATCTCTACCAAATCTGGAAAACAGAGTTGTAATAGAGGAGGAAAACTAAAAAGTGCACGCACGCCGTCTTTAACGAAGACCGGCCGGTGAAGCAACTAACAAACAATAATTCACCACCAAACACATTCTTCATTAACCATAGTTATCAACAATTCTAACAACACACCTTTATTCTCTTTTTCTCTTGTTTTTGGTTGAATTGGTTTGTTCACCCACGGGAGCCCTTTCACCTAACAAGCTGCCGAACTTTGTCCACATGTTTGTGAACAGGAGGTCAGCTTCCATTCATGTGGTGGCTTTTCTTCTTCCATTGTTAATATGATTTTCTCATCCATTCCATATTCCATACGCTTGTGGGCAGTTGCGGCGCCAGACAATGGCATAATCATACGTGGCTCGCATTCTAATCTACCCTCTTCAAAGAGTGGCCACACTAGCTCCTTAACTTCTTTCACTACCTCCGACAAGTCTTCTTGCGACCATGATGACACAAACTGCCTCAAATCACAAACTACACCACAACCAGATCAAATCATATTATAGCTTGACATACAATAACTAACAACAATTTCGGATATAAATGGGCAACTAATACATATATACTTACCCATGATCAAGTTAGAAAAGTCCCTCAATTCATAAATACTTAAATATAAGCTTCGTTTTTCTTGCACGTCAAAAGCCACCATCATATAACCCCACAAAGCCATACATTGCTGGCACCTTATAAGATCGACACCTCCATAGTTGAGGATAACGTCAACACCTAAAAGATTCAATAACTTTAAATATCAACAACGCCAAACGATGCAAGTAGAAAACTAAATAGAAAAGAAGATGTCAAAAGCAACACGTACGTTTACTATGTTGAGCACAAGAAACACCATGTTACTAGACCAAAAGAGCACGTAAGTTCACCCAAAAGTCTGTTATCAATCATGAAAATTGTGAAGATACAACATACCACTTTTGAGGGAACACCTTCCGTATAGGAATTATTCTCCAACATCAATTTAGATGCATTTCACGTCGATTATGTTTCCTAGAGTATTACTACAATGTTCTGAATTTATGACGACTAGCTTGCTTGTATATATTCAATCATGTAATCAGCATTTTGGAAATCACTGGAAAATTTCACGTTGATTATGTTTTCTAGACCCCTCCATCATACACCTCCCGTTCCAATTAACATGGCACCCACCTCAAACCACCGGACCTGAAAACTCCTCTTCTCAATTAATTCCGATCTCCAGTTAACCTCTCCACTTCTGTAAATATCATCAAACTTACCCGCTCAAACTTCACTGTTAGGCGAGCGCAAATCGTGGCCTACCTTAATAATGGTCAAGATGTGTTTGGCTACGCCGATGGCTCACTCCCCTCTCCACTGATGGTCCATACTAATGGAGTCCTCTCACCCAACCCGAATTCGCTGTATATATGGAGTAATTAAATAAGACAAAACGATACTCAATATTGAATACCATCTACTCATCTCATTTTAAAGAAGTTCTTACACAAGTCTTCCATGTCACTGAATCTGCGGAATTATGGAAATCACTTGAACGATAACATAAAAATCAATCATTTCCACGAAGGAAGAGCCGAATTTCTGTCAAGAAAGTACTTCCTATATGCTAGGGGCTTGAAAGCATGATCTGACTTGAGTGTACTCGAAGTTTGATCAATGGTTTTGCATCTTCAATCTTCTCATTAAAAAACACATCATGTTGACCCGACAAGGAACAAAATCTTATAAAGAGAACAAAACTCCACCATCGGGAGCATATGACTTTCACACCTAAGGCTTGAATTCGTGAAAAAAGAACTGCCGGAAAGCATTTTCGAAAACTTTCATTGATGAAAAGCTCAGAGAGAAGAGGAAGATGGCAATTTTTTTAGAATGATTAAGTGTCATTTATCCTATAAAACATAATACTTTGTGCTTTTACATATTTTTTTGTTTTTTGTTTTGCAATGTGTCATATTTTGCCAATTGACTTTAAAGATATTTTTGTTACCGTTAAGTTTACATCATCAAAGTATACAGCATAAGTTAGCCTTAAGTTTATCTTTATTCAGTTGTAGAATTAGAAGTCTATCATTTTGTTGGTGTCTTTCTTAATTGTAATCAAACTCCTACTTAACATTAATGAAAGGAAGAGGACTTAGAGGTCGATCAACAGTTCTGGTCCCGTTTTTATCATTACCATGAGTACAACTAACATTAAACATACTCGAAACAAGTTATTATTAGAAGGATAATAAATGAACTTAAAAGAAATAATAAAGACAATGAATAAGGGAGCAAACAAGTTCATTACAAAGTTAAGTTTTTTTTGAACTCTACGGACAATGAAAAGGGGGCACCGTTCATATGTTAACTCTGTTAAAGACAATATTATATCCATAGAAGATTCTAGATCCTAAAGACATAGTTGTAATTTTTCCTAGCATGCTGTATTGTAAATACCATATGATGTAACTCTTGATATCAATCGAAAAATCATTCATTTATTCTAAATTTATTAAACTCACGCATCATACCTCGTTTGTCAGTAAGCAAATCCACTTGTTCACGAAAATCATGGACTGCAGAATTGATGCAATGATCAGCGTGGGAAAGTTTGTAGCGCGTCAATGTTTCCATATTGTCTAGTGAAAGAAAAACAGTTGGTCATTTAAATATTGCACTAATGATCACAATTAACACAACTACTACAAGCATTTTCTTGCCCTTAAGGGAAGAAAGTTACCCGAAACGACAAATACTTGAGTGTTGTAAAGGGCTTTTGCCACCCGCATGGCAAATATTCCAAATTCACCGAAACCGAAACCGAATCCATCCAGTATCTGAAAAGAAGATAATTGAGACAGTACGGGTTACGCGTTCAGAATGAAAGCCATAAGCTATTAGTAATAGAAAGATTAGAAAGAATACCAGTAAAGTGGTTCCTTCCTTAATTTTTCACATTCCAAAATAGCTTGATAAGTGCTGCATGTAAGAAACGGCAAGCTAGCAGCCAGCTCAACACCGACGCTCGAGGAATGCGGAAAACTAAATTCGATGGAACTGCTGCAAATTCAGCATATCCACCTCCCTTAACAGTGCACAAACCTGACCATCAAATACACTTAAATAAAAACAATGAACCAAGGAAATACATGATAGTCAAGAAGAAAATAAATTTATACCGGCTCATTTATTTGCCAATCTGTAACGTTGGCGCCAACATCTACGATGTGTCCTGAACACTCATGTCCAAGTATCACATTAGCTTGTTTTCTTCGCTCCATCAAGTCAATTTTGTTGGTGCAAGTTGCAGCCACTTTAATTAACACTTCATCAGCTTGAAGAATAGGTTTGTCTCTTTCTTGCACCTCCAACACATTCGGCCTCCCGGCTGCTCTTGTAACAACTGCTCTCATCCTGAAAAATGCAGCCAAAACAACACAAGAAACGAAATAAAAATAAGCTGAAAGCTAATACCTTTTATTACATTAGCAAATAAATGAATCACGTACATTACAAATCAGGAATACGAAAGAAGAAAATATTCGAGCAAGTATTCTAAAACACTACTACAGACTTTACAAACACAACAAGATGATACTACAAAGATAATGAGATCTCAAGTAAGTAAGCATATTAGACAATAGAGAGGCATCGATCCAAACTCAAAATCCTCAAGCAAATCAAAGCAAGTGATGCAAATTCATTGAGGAAAATAGTTTAGTAATCTATCTGAATGTTGGGTAAGTTGTTTCCAAAATCTGAGAGGAGTACAATTGACATTAGATAATAGATATTTTCAATGATTGAAGAGTAAAAATGATAGCTAAAAGAATATACTAGTAATTGGCTAAGCTATTAAATTCATGTCAAAAACTTCAAGTTCTAGCAAATTAATAAGCTTTCAGTAATTTTCATCACCACTTTTCCTTGTAATAATTAGTAGAATCAACAAGGCAACAACAAGAAGGGTTCAAAAGGGGGAATTTTCAGCACAACTTTTCTTTATTTTCCCCTCCCTCTGACTAATTTATAGAAAAACAAGAAAGCACGGCATCTATAGGCATGGAACGAGGAAGAACTCATGCCTAGCGACCATGGCATAAAAAAAGAAGAGAGAGAGAGAGTGTTTGTGAATATTCCTTGAAAACGGAGAGGAAAAGAACAAGAAAGAAAAGCTGAACCTCATATTGGGGTTAGGCGAGGGTGTGCTTGATGACGATCCCGTAACAGGGGTAGGAGAAGCCATGATCGATCGATATTATGTAAACTTAGTGATCGAGGCTCAGCTCAGCTTATTCTCCGCAGCTTGAGATACTGAGGAGGATGGGCGGGGTGGTGTTGTGGGGAAAGCAAGACGGGGAAGGCAAGCTTGCTTTTGGTTCAAATGGACAACGGATACTGCAATTTTGCAAGGACGATTGGACGAAAGACAGCTTCACAAGTTGTCTTCTTGATGGGGGACTGTTATATTGCAGCCGATATTTGTTTGTTTGTTTATATCAGATAGACCAGACCCATAAAAAACAAACGATAAGAAAATGAAAAATACTATTTCATTCTTAAAATATTACTATACGGAAAAATCCATAACAATATTATTCAAAATAAATAAATAAATATATGTCCACAAATATAGCATCTGCAACAGAAAGTTGTTGTGTTTTTTTTTCCCCGAACAAAATCATATAGTTGCAATCAGAAGGCTAAGTAACAACTCATTATCATTCATCACAAGTTTTTATTTCTAAACAAAAATTATGGCCAAAGACCCAGGGAGGTTTGGGGCTTAGAGATTTAGGATGCTTCAATCTGGTCGAAACAGGTCTGGCGTATTCACCTTCACTTGGGGTCGCTTGTTAGCCGGGTGCTTTGGGCGAAATACTTCCGTACTAGCATGTTCTTGGCGGCTCCTCATACGCCAAGGCCGCTGCTTTTGTGGCGGAGCATTCTTGAGGGAGAGACCTATTGATGAGTGGGATTCGTGGCGCTGGGGACGACTCCTCCGTGTTTGTGTTTCATGATGCTTGGGTGGACTTTCCTGCTCTTTTCGAGTACCGCATACAGTCATTGCCTTCCGACGAATTGTAAAGTGAAGGATCTGCTTATTCCCGAACTCGTGGTGGAATGCTCCATTCGTGAGAGCTCAATTTAGCGCTGGGGAGAGTGACACAATTCTTCAGACTTCGACATACTGGTAGGCATTTAGATAGACGCATCTAGCATTACGAGCGGGAGGGATTTATACAGCTTAAGTTTGGCTATCACCTAGCATTATCTTTGTATGACCGGTCCGACAGGAGCCAAGCGCCAGATCTAGTGGAGTGGATGCAGTGTGGCATCAATGTTGGGGTGTCGGGTCCACCTCGATCCAAAGATTTCCTGTGGAGGTATTTACACGAGTGTCCGCCTCAGAGCTTGTAATCCGCTAAACGTAATCTAGAGATGGACATTGTCCGGTGTGTAGGTCGCAAACAAGACCATGGCACATGCATTGTTTGAATGCGAAGTGGCTAGTGTGTGGGAGAAATCGCTTTTGGCCACTTAGCAACACCGGGAGAGCTTCGGATTTTGGGGCTACTTTATGCTTCTCTTGACCGACCGTCGCGTGAAGAATTGGCATAGTTTGTGTGGGTGATGTGGCTTAATTGGAAAGCGTGTTGCAGCGTGATTTACGATAATCAGGCAATGTATGTGTCTCGTGTTTGCTCATCGGCTCTTAGTGCAGCACGGAAGTTTCTACAGGCCAATCAGGTACTTTGCCCAGTACAGCAGCACGAGTTGGGAGATCTTTGGGAAAAGCCGCTAGCTGGAACAATTAAATGTAATGTTGATGCCTCTGTTATGACTCATGCGTCGAGGATTGGTCTCATCTTCCGAGACCATCAGAGGTCTATTTTGGCAGCTTACTCTTTTCGCATAGACACATGTATTAAGATTATGATGCTAGAGTTGAGAGCAGTTCTTATGACCTTGGTGGAGGGGCGGCGGATGGGTCTATCTATGTTGACTGTGGATAGAGACAATTTGATTTGTGTTCAACGGCTTGCCTGTCAAGAGGATGACTTCTTGTCTTTTGGCAATTTATTGTAGGATTGTGTTGTGGATGCGGCCGCCACTTTTTCTTCAGTTTGCTTTTCTTTTGTTAAACGATCGCTCACTTGCTAGCTCGACTATGAGTTGATTCATTGGGTGTCGTTGACTGGAGAGCACATCTCCGAACAATGTAACTTCTGTTGTTTTAGCGGACTTGATTTGATTAATAAAATTTGTTAGTTTCTAAAAAAAAATAAAAATTAAGAGCTAAAAAACACACTCTCTCTCTCTCTCTCTATATATATATATATATATATATATATATATATATATATATATATATATATATATATGTTGCACGGAGAGATAGACATTAGAAAAATAGTGAATCCTCCTTTAAAAAAAAATTTGTGAATCCACCGTATTTTATAAAATTAAATAAATACAAAATGTCATACGTTAATTCAACGTAAATACATCCGAAAAAGGGAGGGGTTTAAAAGACAAAAAGATGGAGAAAATAGGAATCAAGATAAATAAATATAAATCGGGTGATAATAACAAATCCATCGCTCATAACCCCAAATCCACCGCTTGGTACAGCCGAACCTGGTCTCAAATCCAACGCTTCACTATCACAAATGGAATAATGATATATCCTTTTACCCAAAAAAAATTTCATTGTCTTCTTTGCAGATATTTCTATGTTTAAATTGTTTTTTTAACCATAAACCCCTGAAAAATACCCAGCTATTTAACATTTTGATTCTTCTCCTCAACTCGATTGTGTTGGTTTAAAGGCTTTTCGTGCAAGTGTTCATGAACACATGAAGTACATATTAGATCTTCAACTTTGAAGCATAACTATTTGGCTTTAATGGATGAAAAACGTAAAGACGATGACCCATCGAAACATTGGATTTCAAAGAATAAAAAATTCCAAGATAAGACTTTGCTTCAACAACCAAAATTGTGCACTTTGCAGCATCTTCTTGGTCTCTTTTGCGTGTGTCACAATTACACCAAAAGAACCTAAAGACCACATGTCAAGCAAGAAGAATTGAGATATCATAACACATGAGTAAGCTCTCTCAACACCACAACAAATAGTGCCGGAACAATGATTTCAAAGACAACCCGGAAAAAAAAGACAAAAATCTCATGCAATACTCATAACCAACCCTAAGCGTGAACGGATCACCATCCGTAGGGACTCAGACTATCTTCATATCATACCCCAAATGACCAAGTCAAAGGGAACCACCTCAACGCACACATGAATCTCTGACGAGACCCTGGTCCTTGCTTCAAGCATTGAATCCACTTACTATATCACCTATATAGAAAGGTGGAAGAGCCGCATAAGGTTCGTGAATGAACCTTCTAGATCCATGTACTACTCCCGCCAGGCCTCCAAGGCACTACTGTGTTTTGGCCAATTGTAGAATCTCCAGGTGTTTTCTAGTTAAGAACATTTCCAAATTTCACCGTATCACTTAATCAAAGTGATCGCAAACCTGCACTATAGCTCCCACTATCTTCATAAGATTCAAGGTACACATCTCAGATATCTACGCTTGTTTAATTCCAAGTTTCAATAAACTAGAAACAATCCTTAACTTGTTAAAGGATATTCTCGACATTCACCGATTTACTTTCATACTTGCTCATGACTCTTCACGGACTATGAACATCCGGCATAAATTTTATGATGGTTCCAATCGCAGAGCAAAGGAAACCTTCCATAAGCGCTATCTTTCACTTATCTTTAGACTAACGCCCTAACATATATAGATCTTAAGAACACCGCTAGCAAGATCTCCTATCGCGATCTATGCTAAACTCTTTTAGCATCACATCTATATAGTAAACTATAAACTAACAATAGTTAAATCTATCACTATGTATTCTTATTTCAAAGCTAAAATCGCTAATCCAAGTGCTTTCATAAAGAACTTGAACTACCAAACATTAATTGACTCGTGATATGGGGTGATAATTCCCGAGAGAGATATCCAATACCTTACTCAAAAAAATCGTAACACACTCCCACTATCCTCTTGCACATTGGGCATATTCCTTCTTTGACTAAATCAAACTCCTTTGATTATCAAACAAAGAAATTGTCTAGAGAAACTTGTTTGAGTCCATAAATGGATCTCGTGGGCTCACATATCATGTTATCGCTTATGAACATCGGGTCGTTTTGCCCAACGCCTTCGACACTATCATATATCCATGATAATGGTTAAAACTAGCATAGTCTCGAATAGAATCGGCTCAATCGGCAGCAGAAAAGATAATTACAAGGTTTACACCCCGCACATTTCAAATTGGCCACAACATCCTTACGGTAATCATATTACTATCCATGTCACCTTTCGTAGACATTTCCTCTGTAAGTCGGGCCCAGTTCACAACCTGGTTGTCACCGATGGAATCTAATTCGTATATTATAGCTCCTGGACATATCTCTCAATCTTGCCTTTCAAACATTCCTTCATAAGTCGTGAGATATTCATTCTTCAAGATGAACATACCTACAAATTTTTTCAGCTCTTGAGGTTATCCATGCACTTATAGAACATTTGTGTGCACTCGAGTAGTGTTCTACACCTCATCACTATGTGGCGCGCCCGCTCACGCTCATGGTTGAATCTCTCCTGTGGCTCTCAAACTCTTTTGAGATCTCATTTACTCCCATTGTGTCTTTTGGAAGTGACACTTCCTCTGTAAGACAAAGATGTTGGAGGCAAACAGCTTGTTCAGCGGGTAAGTAAATAACATCTGTAGTACTCGCTAGATATGCCCCAAAGTTGCATACGCCATACTAGGCTCCTTCGTGTATTAATTGCTTCACCCAATTGAAGATTAATTCCTAAGTAGCTCATCAATCTCATATCAAGACTAGCTCGAACTTTTCGGCTTCCTGATTGTTGTACTTCACCAAGTACATTAAACTATTTCTAAAAATAGTCATAGAGATTAATAAACAATTATTTGTGGCATTAATTATCATAAGCCAACAAACATCGGTATGTTTAGGCTTTAGACAACTTTCTAGATTTTATAACATTTTCATAAAATGGTATTTTAGTCATCTTTTGATAAGATACGATACCCACATGATTCATAATCACATGGTTCGACGCCATCGAATGACATCCGATCACACGATTCCTCCATAGAGACTATGTCTGTAACGACCACCAAATATTAAGGATAACAAATTATGAGAGATAAATTAACACTCATTATTATAACATTTTACCCCATTTCTGATACCGCTTTGAGCATTATTGTACCAATTCAAGTCATAATTACTAAGTTTTATCAAAATGTATAAGTAGTAATTATTATATAAAATATCGTATAATTTCATAAAAATATACTAAAACTCATAAAACCTAAATCGTTATAAATAGATATTATCGTTATAAATTTAATAAAACTTAAGTTTTTGTGGTCAAAATTATCGTGGCTCGTGTTTTTGACTCTTTTGTGGTACGTGTGATGAAAAATCAAGAATTAATATCGAAAACAAGAGAAAACCGAAGAAGGATATTTTTCAAAGTCCGCCCGAACCGAAAAGACCGCCCGAGCCGAATAATTATCATTACAAAGACGTGGGTATGACAAGGAGAGAATCAGATCAGAAGCACTCGCCGAAAGCCGAAAAAGACCGCCCGCGCCGCACACTAGCCCTATAAATACTCCCTCACCCATTTGTTCAAGATGCCCTAAAATATATATATATATATATATCTATATATATTTTCCTCTACCTCTTTCTTTTTTATTTCTTTTGTGTTTTGGGCTATATATATATATATATATATATATATGTCGATGTATGTATATATATATATGCATATGTGTATAAATAAATAGAGTAGTATCGTTGTAATGCTTGGATTTATTATCGAGGATTGTTGTCTCGAAGCCGTTGTTACTTTCACGAGGATTAGGCTCCAATTCAAAGAGCTTGTAATCGGTAATTTTCTAATGTTATTATGTTTATTATTTCTATCTATTTATATACATATATATATTAGTAGTAGTAATATCTAGCCAAGATATGAATTTGAATTAGTTAATCTTTTGGTAAAATGGATGATCGACTGTAATAATGATTAAATCCAATTATAATGAATCTTTTTCTACCTGAGCTTAATGAAACGTTAATATTGACATAGCTAATCAATATAAAACAGTAATCGTAACTCTAATGACGAACTAAACGGTGAAGTTAGGATATGAGAAAAAGGTAGAAAACCGGAGGGTAAAATGGCCGAGTGAAAACGCGACAACGGAATCCTATTTCCTACCCGGGGCGATTTGTCTTGGGAAAGATGAATCTTATTAAATTTGTGCTCAAGATCGTAATAATGTTAAAATCAACGGTTTAATTGAAACTAACACCGAAAGTTAAATCGATCCGCCGACAACCGGAGCCTTTTGAATAACATCGGCCGTCTGACAAACGGAATAACCTCTTTATCCGGGGTAGATTTGTACTGGTACTGCTCGTACTAACCGAGATTAGCATGGGCAAAAGCAGTGGAGATTAAACTAATGACAATTTGACATATGACAATTTCATACGCCGTGTGAGGAGGAGTTGTCTAGCTTGGTGAGTACACCGTTCTTATATAATTGACCTCCTTGCATCAAGGAAAAGATCTCATCTCACTTATTTCTACTAAAAGATATCGTAATTCAAGAACGTATTCTTGGCTAGATCTCAAAAATATCTATATATATCTCAGTATTTATATATATATATTATATTTATCAAGCTTTTATTAACATCTAACGATCTAACCCGATAAAACTGATAAAATCTGCGACTTAGATCGAAAGTTAATAATAGCTTCTGTTGTTTAACCACACTTTGAATTAGATCTTCATTTCCTCGAGGATACGACTCTGACTCACCGCATTAGCACTACAATTTGACCCGGTACACCGCCGTAAGGATCGTAACACCTAGAAAAGGTCCGTCAACACCATACAAATACTTAGTTGAGATTTCATTTCCTATATCTCATTAGATGTAATATCGCCGGATCAATCATGATTGACCTCGACACGCAGCCGAAGTATCGATCTAGATCTAAACGAAACAAAGAACATAAATTAAAGATCTAAATCTACAAGGGGTATAGAGCCTACCTTTTATGGTGCTTAACTCTAAGAACAAAAAGGCTCCAAGAACACGTGATTGAGCAAACACCGCCTTCCAACGTGTGTCTCCCAAAGAACACCAAATGGATGGTGTTTCCCCGCCGACCTCCTTGATATGCTACCGAATAATCCCGAAGATTATTCCAACTCGAAACCCGAAGAAAGAAGCTGAAAATTCTAAGCTCTTTCTTCCCAATATGGCGTGTTCAATGTGTATATCAAAAGGCTTGGAAGAACTCTCTTTATATAGGAGAATAAAACTTAATCTCCAAGGATTAAATAATTAAGAGATAATTATTACAATAATCCTTTATTCCAAATAAAAGATAAATAAAATGATTATCCCAAACAAATTAAGATAAATCATATTATTATCTAATATTCCATGAATTAACATTTAACAAATAAAAGATAAATCACATATTAAATAATTATCCAAGAAAATCAATTTCCTAATAATTAAATAATAAAACATGCGGTACCAAGGTACATACCCTAGTGGTCGCCACTAGGGTCTACCCGGGCTCCCGTGTTTGGAGACCCGGGTTCGAATCCCCTCCCCCGTAGTATTTAGGTCTTTCGTTTCCTGGCAAAAAAAAATAATAATAATAAAAACATGCGCCCCACTTATTAAACAATTAACGTCCACGCATTTTTCCTATATTTGACCAATGAGGTCAAAAGGTCAACACACTTATTTCTACCGAAATCCACTTAAAATTTCTTTTCCATGTATTTAATTATTTAGTCCAACTAAACAATTAATCCACATATCAAATTAAATAGCCCAATCCACTATTTAATTATAATTGAGGTGCAACGACGAAAATCCAATTATGCTATTTCGAGCAACGCTTTAATTACTGACCCATATTCAAGAAATTACAATAAAATAGATTAAATTATTCGCGATGTAATAATTATATCCAACCTATTAATTTCGGGATTACACCACCATAAACCCGAAATCGAACTCTATCGAATATAGATAACTTACACTCAATTTATGAGTCTAAAGCGCCCAATCGTTATAATCATTACATACGGATAAATCCTCCATAGATCGCTCACTTTGATTCGGATATTTCCGTAAACCCTTCTCAAACATATTATCCTATTTACCATTAACCCCCTTGTGGAAACATTACATATCAAATAGTATGTAATATTTATTTATTTCGTGTATACATTATGTGTATACATTATTTGTACACTTTATTTGTCAAAGGACATATTAATTGTGGTACATATAAACAATTAATATGTCAAACTCTAGTTACTTTATGTCATAGACATACTTTTACTTTTACACATGCATGCTTGCCGCCCATCTAGTGGCCGCCCAAGCTAGCTAGTATCTCCCATCAATTGTAACTATTTATACTTCCTCCATTTTGATGAATAAACTAAGTTGAAGTTTACTCAAGTATTAGTTACTTTCAAACTCTCTTCATGGTATCGGAGACTTAAACTCCCGACCACTGCAAACTCTCAAAGACTTCTTTGAATCAAGAATGTCTTCATTATCTCAAGCTTCCTCACCCTCAGCTGAGTCCCACCGCCTCAAAGAGACCTGGGTCACCGACTCTTCATCTTACATTAATCATAGACTTGATGGCAACAACTACTTGTTGTGGTCAAGGTCTATGAAAATGTACATCTCTCGACAAGGTAAGATGGGATACCTGTCCGGCTCTAAACTCGCCCTCAAAGATGACCCAGATTTGAAGCATGGGATACTACTAATAATCAATTCATGACCATTCTCACAAGATCAATGACAAGAGAGATTAGTGAGAACTTTATGATGTATGATACCGCAGCGAGATCGGGATAATGCCAGGATCTTTACTCCAAGAAAGACAATACATCGAGGTCTATGAGCTTGAAGCTCAAATTCAAAACTGCAGACAATGAGGTATGTTTGTGACTCAATATTTCAACCAACTATCTAAGGCATGGCAACACCTATATATGTTGGAAACTCACTCTCGAATGATGTCAAGGATGTCCGCTCTCAGTATAAAGACATCATAGAAAAGAAGAGAGTATTCAAGTTCCTCACTGGATCGAATCCTACTTCTTGATGATGTTAGAGGTAGAATTCGCTACTAAACCTCTCCCAAATCTCAAATCCATGTTTGCCGAGGTCAAACATGAGGAAAGCAGAGGAAAGTGATGCTACCAACTCCCCGCCGACAACCCTACCGAGAGTGCCACCGCCGACCGTCAGAACCCCGCTGAGGTTACCGAGGCTTATATGAAGCCTACCGATAAAATCGGAAGCTGTTCAGCGACCACCGCAAACGCACAAATCACACCAAGGACACGTGGCGAAACTACATGGCAAGCCTAACTCCTCCAAAACCTCAAGACCTCGCCAAGGAAAGTCAAATAAGGCATACATAAGTGAAGAAGAAGATGAAAAACAGTTGAATGCACAAATTTTGTCGCATTCAAAGCCTTCCTAACTCAACAAAAGGGAGGTATTCACTCTACCGACATAGCCTCTCATGCCAAGATGTAAATTCTACTCATCTATTAGTAATGAAACTGGATTGTTGATTCCGGGGCCTCATCCCATATGACTGTAATAAAATTATCATTACTCAACTTAAGCCATGTCCCCAAATTCACAATGTTAAGACTCATTGATGGATCTATCTCTAAAGCAAAAAGGTTTTGGTAAGGTGCAACTTACTAATAAGATATGCCTACAGGATGTCCTATTTGTTCCAAAATTAGATTGCAATCTCATATCTCACAAGAAACTTACTAAAGATTTGAACTCGACTTTTGTTTTTAATGAGAATCGCACTTTCCAGATCATTCCTCAAAGGCAATTGATTGAGATCAAGTAAACCGTGCTCAGGGATCAGATGTGGTCGACTCTGCCAAGACAAGATCAAGACCGACCGCCTCAAGAACCTGCACTCAAAACCTTGACAATATCATGTTATGGCATTATAGACTAGACATCCTGGCTTTAGTTATTTAAAGTCTATAGATCCCGAATTGTTTAAAGGTTGTAATTTGAATGATCTTCAATGTGATATTTGTCAATTTGCCAAACTCACCAAATCTGTATGCAAAATTACCTCACTTACCATCCACACCATTCACCTTAATTCACAAAGATGTATGGGGACCTCAAGAGTAAAAAGCATAACAGGAAGAGGTGGTTTGTTACCTTCATAGATGACCACACCGTAACCACTTGGTTATTTTTAATGAAGGATAAATCAAGTTGATCCATCTTTCAAGAGTTTTACAACATGGTCTCCACTCGCTTGACACTAAGATCAAAATTTTGAAGACTCGACAATGCTCTTGAATATTATGAGTCTAATCTCAAAGAATTTCTTGATGAATAAGTGGAATTGTCCATATCAAGAGTTGTGTTGAGACTCCTCAAAGAAACGGGGTTGCCGAGAGAAAGAACAGCATCCGCTAGAAATGGCTAGGTCTATCATGTTTACCACAAATGTTCCAAAATATATGTGGGGTGAAGCTATATTGACTTCCACATACTTAATCAATGACTTCCCAAAGGGTGTTAGCTTCAAAACTCCTATCAAAACCCCATCGCCACACACTCCTCGCCCCATCTTATTTCCCGCTACCTCCAAAAATCTTTGGTTGTACTGTGTTTGTCTATATCCATGCCCAACACAGAGCAAACTTGATCCCAAAGCTCACAAGTGCGCTTTCTAGATATGCAAAGGACGGAAAGGCTACAAGTGTTACTCTCCTTCTGAAAAGAGATTTTACAATTCTATGGATGTCAAATTTTTTGAAAGGACTCCCTACTACAGCAAGTCCACTGAGGCAATCACTGATGGAAACCTGATTGAAATTGACCTAAACCCTTTCCTCAAAGAAACTCTTAACCTCAAAGAACTCCATCGATTCTCAAATAGATCAACCTCGCCTCCCATCGACTCAAGAAAAATTCATCGAACCTCGAGACTATCGACCCAGAGCCTCGCGACCCGCAGAGCTCATCGACACTCAAAGAATCTACACTCTCAAACTGTTGACATTGATGATAGGCCTATTGCTCTCGTGAAGTGAAAGAGATCTTGCACCGATCACTCTATTCATACTTATTTATCTTATGATCGCTTGTCTCTGCCTTGCCATGTTTACACAGACTTGGACTCTCACTCTATTCCTAAAAATATTCAGAGGCTCTTAAAATGATAAGTGGAAGGTCATTGTTAAAACAGATATGACTCGCCTCCCGGATAATCATACTTGGGATCTCACAACTCTTCCAAAAGGCAAGAAAACAATACCACGCAGATGGTTATTCACTATCAAATACAATGCCGATGGTACAATTGACAAGTACAAAGCCAGGTTGGTTGCAAGGGGTTTCACTCAAACTTATGGCATTGACTATAAAGAAACTTTTGCACCAAAGGCAAAATCGAACACCGTCAGGGTGTCGATTTCTCTAATTTGTCCCAACTTGACTCGGCCTCTACACCAATTGGATATCAAAAATGCTTTTCTCAATGGTGACCTCACCGAGGAAGTCTACATGAATGTACCTCCCGGTTTTGTCAATCCTCACACTCAGGCAAGGTATGCAAACTCAGAAATCTCTATAAGGCCTCAAGCAATCCCTCAGAGCCTGGTTTGGGAAACTCACCATCGTGGTCAAAGCCGCTGATATCATCAATGCAACTCGTATCACGCTATGTTTATCAAGACAACCAACCGCAGAAGGTCCATTCTTATTGTATATGTGGATGATATCATCCTTACTTGTGATGACTCTACCGAGATCCAAAATTTGAAGACCCTACCGCAAAGGTGTTTCAAGTCAAGGATTTGGGCTATCTTAAATACTTCCTTGAATGGAAATTGCAAGAAACAACCAGGGGTATTCTATCTCTCAAAGGAAATACGTGTGCCGGACTCACTGAGGAAATCGGTATGTCGGGTCGCAAACCCGCCAGATCCCCAAACCAGAGATTCCCGCAATACCTCACCGCATGGTGACATTGTCGTCAGAAGGATCAATATCGAGACTTGTAGGAAACTCATTTATCTATCCCATACAAGACCCGATATTGCATATGAGTCGGGCCTGTAAGCCGCTTCATGCATTGCCCTACCGAGCAACATTGGGATGTCGTGAACAGGATAATCGAGGTACTTGAAATCCACTCCTGGCCAAGGCCTTCATTTCACCAAGTCTCACCGAGAGATCTATCAAGGTTTACACTCGATGTCGATTGGGCTGGGCCGCCACATGATGTAAGGTCCACTACAAAGCCATCGTTTTATGTATGGGGAAATCTTGTCACCTGGAGGAGCAAGAAACAACCTACTGTCTCCAAAAGCAGTGCTGAAGCTGAACTCAGGGCACTAGTCCTGGGTATTTGTGAAGCTCTATGGATAAAAAGGGTCCTGACTGACCTTCATCTGCCTATTCAAAGACTTCTATCACACTCACCGTGACAATAATTCAAAGATTATGCATGGCAGAGGATCCACCCATCATGATAAAACCAAACATGTGGACATTGACAGACACTTCCTCAAGGAGAAGATTGATGCAAAGACTATTCAACTCCAAAGATGTTCCTCAAAGGACTGCACGTCGACATTCTCACCAAGGCCATTCCACCACTTATGTTCAAATGATTTAGTAGCAAACTTGGTCAGATAAACATATACAACCCAGCTTGATTGGGGTGTGGAAATATTACATATCAAATAGTATGTAATATTTATTTATTTCGTGTATACATTATGTGTATACATTATTTGTACACTTTATTTGTAAAAGGACATATTAATTGTGGTACATATAAACAATTAATATGTCAAACTCTAGTTACTTTATGTCATAGACATACTTTTACTTTTTACACATGCATGCTTGCCGCCCATCTAGTGGCCGCCCAAGCTAGCTAGTATCTCCCATCAATTGTAACTATTTATACTTCCTCCATTTTGATGAATAAACTAAGTTGAAGTTTACTCAAGTATTAGTTACTTTCTCAAACTCTCTTCACCCCTAGTGATCAATTAGTTCATAACCAATATAATATGAACTCGGCCGATCGATCAGTTTCTAGGGTTAACAAATAAGGGAACTGTCTGTCTACTTCCCGAGGGAAGGAATGGATTCCATATCTGTGATAACACAGACCACTCACTCATTCTAGAATAGAGCCAACGAGAAGTGTTGGACCACATACTACGAAGTGATCCTTACAAACACATCACACTCTACCCCAGTCTAAGCAGTTGTCTGTGATCACCTCAGGATTGCGATTAATCCATATATGATCATCTTGTGATTCGATAAGACTTCTCGATTACGTAATTATATCGAGTACTCAAATCAAATCGGTCCAAATTTCTATATGATTATCATTATATATAAATGCCCCACTAGGTACCTTATTACCGATAAAATCCGATAAGATCATCACACCTAAATAGTTCTCATGCATTATTAGCAAATTAATCTGTAGACCCGTGACTCGATTAATAAACGCTACGGACTAAGTTAATTTTAAGTATATTTCACAAACTCAATCCTCGTGTGTATAGCCATACACCGAAGTTGTGATAAATCCACCTTAAATGTAAATGAGATTACGCCGTGACAATTTAGAAATCGGAGAATCTTATTACATGGGTTCGAAATGGTCTAACCATGGTTGGGTGAGTTCAACCGAAGCTTCGACTCAATCGACTCTCCACGCGTGTGATGTACGTTATGCCAGCTCGACATGACTTAGCATAGCCGATAAGCCTTCGGCTAAACGGGCTTCTCTTGCCGGATTGGCCTCGAATCATCACATATGTTCCAACGAATAAGACGGCATAGGCTTGCCTACATAACCGACCCTATTCGAGTACTTTGATTTATTGTTTCTAATGTCAAGGCCAAAACCGTAATCGCATGAAACCCACCACTTTTTCAAAATATTGAGTGGGAGCGGGAAGGCGATGACCAACCCCACGGCCTCTACTATAGATGCAAGCACGTGAGAGAATGGTGACACCTCGTGCCGCTTTGATTTCGCCCCTTCGGATGGTGTTCATCGCTATCAAAATTCAAGGCTTGGTCTCCGAAAGGATAGGATATCGGGTACTCGCGCCGGGTCATCGACACGCCGCCTCAGAGGCATACTCGGGCGTACTCGAGATCTCGATATAGTAGGTCACACTCTTTATGGATATTTTTGAAATATCTAGGCTAGAAAAAGGAAGGTAATCAATGATTAAGGTCCGGGATGTCTGATTCTTAGAGATGTTCGATTCTCGAAGCTTAATCATTGAGAGAGATTGTCTCAGTTTAACCATCATAGTGCTAATATCGACCCTCTCGGATAGTACTATGCGAGGTTAAATCCTTAGAATGTTAGGATAGACTTTATATAGTTTATTATTCCTAAAATACAAGATATAGTAGTGTATATTTGATTAAGTTTTTGTCATTTTATTTACAGCAACATGTCTTCGCAAATTCAAACTTTACTGAATGATAAGCTAAATGGCGACAATTTTACTAAGTGGAAAAGTAACGTAAACGTGGTGCTCGTATTTGAGAATGCACAGTTTGTTTTGACTGAGGAGTGCCCTGTTCTTCCTCCTCAAAATCCGCCTAAACGCATTTTCGATCAACATCAAAAATGGCAAGAGGCGAATAATAAGGCAAGAGGCATCTTCTTAGCCTCAGTGTCGGATGTCATTTGGAGCAATATTGAGGGTTTTAATACTGCACGAGAAATCTTGCAAAGATTTAACCACCTTGTTTGGCAAACCGTCTGATCAAGCAAGACACGAGGCCGTGAGAGAAGGTCACAATGCCAAGATGAGGTGGGGCCGATCGACATCGGGTCATGTGATGAACATGATTAGTTACTTCACCGATGCAAAGAACTCATGGTGCGATTATAGACGATGTTACCCAAGTGTCGCGATTCTCGAATCTCGACATCTCGATTTCCTCGACGCTCAGACCGGGCCACGCCATGTCTAAGGCTCACCTTTCCATGACGGAGTTGATCAATGAACTCCAAGTCTATGAGGGTCTTTCTTCGAAGATAAAACCCAAGAGCAGAGAAAAGAAGGCCGAGGCCAATGTGGTCTCACCCAAGGCGCTAAGTCAAACCAAAGAGGTAAACAAAAGAATAAGAAACAAATCTGCGCCGGCGCCTAAACCTATGAAGAAGAAGGCTAAGCCGAATACACCATCCAAGCCCAAGGGCAAGTGTCATTATCGCAATGAGATAGGGCACCAAGGCGCATCACCGCCTCGTATATCTCAAAGATGTAAAGGATGGGAAGGTAAAGGCTAGCAATGGGAAAGATAAGAAAGGTAATCATGAATTACTCGTCTCAATCTTTCAATGTAGCTAAAGATGTATCAATTTGGATACTGATACTGGAGCTACTAACCATGTATGTTCTTCTTTGCGATCCTTAGTTAGTTTCAGAGCTGTAGAGGAAGGAGCTCAAGTTATGAGAGTCGGCACCGGGCGTTAGTTTCAAAGAAAAGCAAAGTGGGAGCTGGGTTTTACATTTTGGAAATAAAGTTTTACATTTAGACAATGTTTATTTCACCATTCCGAATTTTCAGAGAAATTTAATTTCAGATCCTCGCTTTTGAAAGACCAACTTGTACTGCTTTTATGAATGATGAGTTTACTATTTCAAAGAATGGTTTTACTTTGTGTACTAATCAGATAGAAAACGGATTGTATTTCATTAAACCCACGCAAGCTCCCTTGTTAAATATCAAATGTTTAAAGTAAGCGCATCAAAAATCTGCTAAAAGGCGTAAAATTTCTCATAAAGAAGATAGTACATATCTTTGGCACCTTAGGCTAGGTCACATTTCCTTGGAAATACTCAAACGATGGCTAAGGGTGATACCTTAAAAGAGTTATCTGTTGACTTATTGCCGGTTTGCGAATCTTGCCTGGAAGGAAAAATGACTAAACATCCCTTCTCGAAGGGAATAGGGCCAAAGAACCTCTAGAGTTAGTACATTCAGACCTTTGTGGTCCGATGAATGTGCAAGCTGAAGAGGATCCGAGTATTTTGTGACTTTCATCGATGATTACTCGAGATTCGGATATGTTTATCTCACCGATCGAAAATCCGAGACTTTTGGCAAGTTTAAGGAATTTCAAGCGAAGCGAAAAGACGCTTAGGCAAGTCTTTGAAATGCCTTCGCTCCGATCGCGGAGGAGAGTACTTAGATATCGACCATCGACTACCTACTTGAACACGGGATCCGCTCCCAACGTTCGCGCTTAGGACACCTCAAAGAAATGGAGTTGCCGAAAGGAGAAATAGAACATTGATTGACATGGTCGATCAATGATGGCTACGCCGCTACCGATATCTTTTGGGGATATGCTCTGTAGAAGCGGGGATACATACCGAATGTAGTACCGTCAAAGTCATCACAAAGACACCTTATGAAATGTGGAGGGGACGGCCGGAAGGCCTAAATCACTTCGCGATTTGGGGATTCTGCACATGTGTTTGGTGGACAAGACTAGTAAACTACAAAAGCGCATTTAAAGTATGTCGCTTGTAGGTTACCCTAAGGAACACGTGGAGGTCTGTTTTACGATCCGGAAGATAACAAGGTGATAGTTTCAACTAATGCCACATTTTTGGAGGATCAATATATGATAGATTTCAAGCCTCGAAGTAAAGTCGTACTTGAGGATTTACTTTCTGACGAGGTCGGACCACAAGTGCCACCTAGTGTCACCAGAGACAACACCGTGAATGTAACGACCACCCATCCTCCTAATCCACCCAGACGCATCGAGAGAGTGGTTCGGCCACCAAATCGGTATGGACAATCAGAGGCGAACGTAGCCGTCTCTGATGGTGTGGAAGATGATCCAGTGTCCTTTCGCAAGGCCATGGATGATCGTGACAAGGATCTATGGGTTGACGCGATGAATCAAGAGATAGAGTCCATGTACTCTAACTTAGTCTGGAAACTTGTAGATTGCCCCGAAGGGGTAAAACCTATAGGGAGCAAGTGGCTCTACAAGAGAAAGCGAGGAGTTGATGGTAAGGTGCAAACCTTTAAAGCACGGCTAGTAGCTAAAGGCTACACACAGAGAGAGGGTATAGACTACGAAGAGACCTTCTCCCCTGTGGCCATGCTTAAATCTATCCGGATCCTTCTTTCTATTGCTGCATGCCTAGATTATGAAATCTGGCAAATGGATGTCAAGACAGCGTTTCTTAACGGCTTTCTTGACGAGGAATCTATGTGCAGCAACCAGAAGGATACATCGAGCAAGGCCAAGAGCACAAAGTGTGCAAGTTGCTGAGATCCATTTATGGGTTGAAGCAAGCATCTCGGTCTTGGAATCATAGATTCGATGACACCATTAAGTCATATGATTTCGAACAAAATCATGAACCTTATGTGTATACAAGAAAGTCATTAAGGATAAGGTTGCGCTTTCTAGTGTTGTACGTAGATGACATTCTCCTCGATTGGAAACGATAAGGGGATGTTGTCGGACGTTAAAATTTGGTTGGCTACCAATTCCAAATGAAAGATTTGGGAGAGGCGAATTATGTTCTCGGGATCCAATTACTACGGGATCGTAAGAACATGATGTTAGCTCTTTCACAAGCCACTTACATTGATAAGGTGATGGCTAGATATAGCATGACTAACGCAAAGAAGGGTTACCTACCAACTCGTCACGGCGTCCATCTCTAAGACTTAGAGTCCTCGACTCTGAGGAAACAGAGGCTATGGGAAGAGTGCCTTATGCTTGGATGTAGTAGTCTAATGTACGCTATGTTGTGCACTAGAGACCGCCATCTATTATGGCGTTGGACTCACAATCGTTATCAGTCGAATCCAGGCAATGAGCATTGGATTGCATTAAAGAACCTCTTAAAGTACTTGAAGAGGACTAGGAATTATATGCTGGTATATTCGGGTGCAAACCTGGATGTACAGGGGTACACTGGCTCTGACTTCCAGTCAGATAGAGATGATTTCAAATCTACCTCAGGCTCAGTGTTTACCATTGGTGGTGGTGCAGTCATTTGGAGAAGCATCAAGCAATCCAGCACGGCTGATTCTACTATGGAAGCTCAATATATAACGGCCTCTGAGGCAGCTAAGGAAGCAGTTTGGCTCAGAAAGTTCCTGAGTGGTTTAGGGGTCTCTCCAAATCACAACGATCCGATCACTCTCTATTGTGACAACAATGGGGCAGTATCAAATTCAAAGAACCCGTAATCACCGCAAGTCGAAGCATATCGACCGAAAGTACCATTTAATCGTGGAGATAATCCAAAGAGGTGACATTTTCACAAGAAAATCGCCTCTGTGACAACCTCTTTGATCCATTCACCAAGACATTTCCGCTAGAAGTCTTCAACCGGCACTTGGAAACTATTTGTATTAGGGACATGACTTATTTTCTTTAAAGCAAGTGGGAGTTATATTGCTGTAATATAGATATAGGGTGTGCTCTAAAACAATTAATCCACTTGCCTTTCGTGCAAGTGGGAGATTGTTAGGTTTTATGCCCGAAAGACAATTTGTAATTGTTTTATTTAAATAAATGACAGAATTTATTTCATCTTATTTATTCGCATTTATTGCCAATATTAATACACTACAGAAAACCCTAAGTATATTGATTATGTAATCACAACTCAGTGTATGTCTATACACACGAGGATTGAGTTTGTGAAATATACTAAAAATTAACTTAGTCCGTAGCGTTTATTAATCGGAGTACGGGTCTCTAGATTAATTTGCTAATAATGCGCCCAGAACACTTTAGGTGTGACAGTCTTATCCGGACTGTCGGTAATAGGGTACCTAGTGGGGCATTTATATATGATGATAATCATATAGGGCTGGACCGATTTGATTTGAGTTCTCGATATAATTCCGTAATCGAGAAGTCTTATCGAATCACAAGATGATCATATATGGATTAATCTCAATCCTGAGGTGATCACAGACAACTGCTTAGACTGGGGTAGAGTTTGATGTGTTAGTAAGGATCACTTCGTAGTATATAGGGCTTGATGTGTTAGTAAGGATCATATATGGATTAATCTCAATCCTTACAATTGAATATGTCTAATAAATCCTAACAAATAACTGAACTCGTGTACTTCATAAGAACCGGAACACAATAACTTTTATTTAGTTCATTTATCAGTTTACTAGATTCAGAATACAAAACCGAAAATGTTGCAATGTTTGCTTCACTTTCGTATCTTTGTGTATTCCGTATTTTAATCTTTCTAATTTAATCATACTCACAAGATATCATATATCTTAGAGTCGACTTTGAACTTAGATAGATTTATCTCAACATACTTGCCTAGAATAGAAACTTCAATAAGTTCTCTATATAAGCACATTCCCTAACTTTCCTTTTAATCACTTAAACACTCGTAAATTTTTCTTAGTTTAAGTCTTCATAAGACTTAAGGAAAATCACAAGAGCTATGTCTTCAATTTTTTTCTTTCATAAAGGAAATCCAATGTTTATTAGATAGTTTATTTGGCTTTGAATCATATTCAAAACATGATTTATTTAATTAACCTTCAAGCAATGATTAAAGAATTAAGTCGATACTTAAATCTCATAATTTTGAAAACAACCTTTCCAAAATTTGACATTCCTATTCTTATCCAACGTTTGAATTAATTGTCATCGTGTATGATGTAATGATCATATTGGATCGTATCCAATATATAATTAATTCGTTGAAACTTATTTCAAGTGATTTAATCATATCATGAGCTTTCGTTTTGACTAATAATTAAAGCCTTAGAGCACTACATCAATTATGTAGTCCCTTTGTCTTTAACTACTATAACGTACTTGCTCATGTCATTTCTTACATTAAAATGATTAAAATTACTTAACCATACTTGAGAATGTTTCTCAAAAGGTAACAGTCAATAATTTGGTTTTTAACAATCGAGAATAAAAACATAGAAATAAAAGTTTGCTTAAAAACTACAACATAAAAATAAAGATAAAACGGTAATGTTGTCTATACGCATACGCAAAATCAAATATGGTCTTTTGGTTTATGATTTTGTTCCCACTAGTCAACTACTCCCAATTGACTTTCAAAAAATTTAATTAATTCTTTAGTGGATGAAACCCAATCTATTTGACTCGATCCCCGACGAGGGCCGATCGACCGGGTCAATTTCGAAAGGTGGATACACTTACCGGTCACATCTCATGCGGCTTCTATTTGTTGACTAGTCAACTCTTGACAATTCACATCTTATGTGATAGTCAATCTCTTGTCTCTAAAATCAGACGGTCCTGACGAGGGTCAATCACCGCAAAATTCTTAGTCGAGTCCAGGGGCGCCCCTGTGGGGGGGGCAAGAGGGCCATGGCCCGGAGCCCTCCCGAAAATCAATGAATTTAAGGGCCCCACGAAATTTTGACATAATATTATATATATACTGTATTTATATGAACAAGGAATGCATTACCTTAATGGTTAGCACTCAAGTATACTAGACATGAGACTTGGTTTTGAATCTTGCAAGCTACAATAATTTTTGTTTTTTTAAACTAGGACTAGGAGCCAAATAAGTAGGTTTTTTTCCTTCCAAACCCATGACTATCACACGCAGTTTTTTTGTTTTATTTTTTTATATATATTTTGGTTACTGTTTTTTTTCGAAGGGCGAGGGCCTAACCCATGACTATCACACGCAGTTTTTTTGTTTTATTTTTTTATATATATTTTGGTTACTGTTTTTTTACGAAGGGCGAGGGCCTAATTTTTTTTTTTTGACCCCGAGCCTAAATTTGGACAGGGACGCTCCTGGTCGAGTCGTAACCCAAATATTCATGAGATCTCATAATGATCATATCTCGATAACGACGATATACCCGAGGTAGGTCAACTCCCGACGAGGGCCGATCAGTTGGATCTGAACAAGGCTTTTCACCGTCATTATAATATTGGGAGACAAATATAACTCGATTTTTGTTGTGGGAGTAATTTTAAATAAATTCACTTAATTAATTTTGAATTAATTCTCTTAATTAATTTAATTATGGTCACATCATGTATATATATCTCTATAGACATACATCATACACATTCATCTAGATCGTGCCTAGTTATGCATCTATTGTATTATATAAAATAAATACAAACACAAAATAAATAAATGCGTAAAGTAACCGGCATTATCATGGACTTTTCCTAGGTGCGGTTTTGAATACAAACTGACAAAACCGCGGGTCACAATCTAAAGGTAGCTGTTACCGTCAATATGATCTTTAATGCGTCATTCTCCAATGGGATCTTTATTTCGTCCTTTGTTCTCCATCTTCTGCTCCATTCTTGTTACATAAATTTTATTTAATAAAATAAAGACACCCGCCGCACACGGGGGGAGCTAACGGGAATGAGATAATGCATAAAATAAACTAGGTCATGTTCTTCACAACGGCGTAGGACAATTTTTAAACCAACGGAAAATAAATCATTCACATCTATCCTATTGGTCGAGTTCATGATCAATCGGGGTACGTATAATCATATTATATCTACACAATATTTAATCCATATAACATCTTATGAAAAAGATAAAATTAAAAACTAACAACGTGCGTCTTGATTAATCGAATAACGTTTAATCTATCAAATAATTTTATCTAATCAGTTAACTAATTAACATGTAATTAATTAATTGATTATAATCGAAGTAAAATTAACGGTTAATTTTAAACAACTTCTATTTTAATTTTAATTAATTAGAACTATTTCAAAAATAAATCAAAATCAAAATCAAAAGGATGACTTTTGGTTTCCTAAACCAAAAGGCACCAACCTTGGCCCGTTCCAAAATCAAAATTTTGAAAATGACCTAGATTATTTGAAGGCAAATCATATTTACCAAATAATGTCATGTGGCATCTCAATAGTCCAAACTATTTGAACTATTAGTTAACCACATGGCATCAACTAAACAAAGAAATATCCATCACAACTATAAACCATATTGAAAACACAAAGTACACAAAACAAAAAAAAGGGGACCACCGCATCATGCCAAGAAGACCCGGCACTGGAAGAGGCACGCCCGCCCGGCGATCACACGGTGGTGGTGCCGCCGCCGATCGGCGAAAGCACCACCATGGTTTGAACCCAATTTTTTTCTTTTCGTGTATCCTTTTGCGAATAAAAAATCTTTCATCTTTTAATTACGTGATTTAAACGATAGAATTAACTACGCAAATTAACATGCTTATTGCTTAAACTCGAAACTCGCTCCGATACCACTATTAGGAAATCTATGCGGGAACGCAGCGGAATTCAAAATTTATTTCCTTTTAATCAGGATCGACTTCGTTTAAGCAACAAACATAATAAGTAGTAGACGGTGAATACATTGCTTGATATAAAAGATCGACGCTTTGACTGTCGAAGGAGAGTAATGGTGCACGGAGCCATCCAAGCGTTCGGCCTCTACTGCTAGTCCACATGAACAACCTGCCGGAATCTCACCTTGGATTGCTACCAGAAAAACTCGGTTGCTAGACCGACCTTTTCTCTCTCTCAAATCTCTCTCTAAGAAGCTCTCTATTTTTCACAATAAACTATTAGTCTCTTGGAATTGTGTTGTCTGAAAAGAAATGACCAAGCCTCCTTAAATAGGGTGACTGCGCCCCAAAATGAATCTCAATATGATTGGGAGAAACTTCCTAGTAGATTGGGGAAAAGAAAACTTTTCCTAATATAATAAGGAGAATATATTTGATTGAATTATCTCATTTAATTTTACATCTCATATTAAATATTTTAAAGATATTTGTCAATATCTAATATTGACTATCTTTCTTATTACCATAAATCTATTTTTTATAAATCAATTAATATCCAATATTGATATTATGGTAATCTTATTAATTAAATTCTTGTAATACAAGTGAATCTTTTTCACACACAAGTTGCTACCATATACCATAATATTGGCATACTGGAATATTCTTTAATTAATATAATACTATATATGATTAATTAATTTACAAAATACATGTATATCACACACACACACACACACACACATTACATTACACATATATATATATATATATATATATATATATATATATATATATATATATATATATATATATATATATATATATATATATATATATATATATATATATATATATATATATATATATATATATATATATATATATATATATATATATATGTGTGTGTGTGTGTGTAATAATATATATATATATACATACATACATACATACATATATATATATATATATATATATATATATATATATATATATATATATATATATATATATATATATATATATATATATATATATATGTGTATATATATATATATATATATATATATATATATATATATATATATATATATATATATATATATATTCAACCTACACATACATTATGTGTATATTTAATTAATCAACACAATTAATATAATATATTTAATTTATTCATAATAAATAAATATCACCATATTAATTTACCACTATAACACTTTATAGTGAGATAAAACTTTCTTATTTGATTATTACTATAACCACATTTTAATCCGGCTAGATGTTCTTATGTGTGTGACCCGATAGGCTTCCGAATATGTTGGCCGTAGGCATAAAGTGCAATTATGAAAATGCCCTCCATACCTAACGATCACGGAATAGCGTCTAAAGCAACACACCGTGACCCCAATCATCGGGAGAGTCAAATGCAATTACTACTACCTTTCATGTGAAACAATTACGATTGTAAATAGAATCCTATCATTTGTATTAATATCCATTCGATTAAATGCGTCGAGTGTCAAACTTCAACGACCGTATCTTATAATCTGAATATCATGCTCTCTCGAAGTAACTCATTTACTCCCACTTTGCAAAGATTCACGAGTAAGACATTCCTTATAAGAAGGCCATTTCGGATATTCACCCCAACTAATATGGTACGCGATTTCGGATGAAACGAAGATGAATCCTACGCGTGCTTGATATCACAACCAATCATGATCTCCCGTGGCTATGGGAAACCTCAATAGAATCAAAGTATGACAATCCACACCGTGATGCTATAGAGACTCGGTCTAAGGAAAATTACACAACCGCCACATAGTGCAATACTTAATAAAGTAAGTGAGCCAGTCTAACGTACGCATTATCTAATACACGTCCATGTATAGTCCAAGTGTCTCTACACTTCGATCGACGAGATCTATCCCTGCCCTTAAAGACATAAGACATCTAATACATGCCAGCCTGTTTGTACTAACAATGCCATGTTTAATAGTACATAAGCCTAGAGACATTTAAGTATCAAATTAAAGTGACTAGAGATCTCATCAACCATAATCACTATCATAGTTTCTCTTTCATAGTTTTACACTAAGGACGTTATCATATAACAATATCGTAATTGGCCCGTTAAACGAACAGATATATAATAACGAAAAAGTCATTTAACATATGTATAAACATAAAGAAATAGTAGAAATGATCCGACCGGTTGGATCCGGTCCAACCCGATTAGGTTTAGGACACTATTTCAACATCAATTTGTTGTCAAATCATTAGATATGTGTTGGAAATCGTAAAGTGTAGAAAAAGCATTTTTAGGCGATTCGACCCTTTTGGCATGCGCCAAAAGACTTGGCCTGCGCCAATGGTGAGCAGAGAGAAGACATAATGGTTCGGATGCCTTTAGTGCGCGCCGAGCGGCTTTAGCACGCACGCAAAGTGGAACAGCGGCGCGAACACTACAACAATTTTAGCGCGCGCGAGGAGGCTTAGCGTGCCAAAACTGAAGCAGAATGCTGTTAGGTTCTGCTTGTGTTTCAGCGCGCGCCAGAGCCCCCGTTTTGTGGTTTTGGGTTTTTTAAGGCCCCAAATCGAGTTTTGATTGTTGTTTCTTGATCTAATAACCTTAATTAAACCTAACAAAGCCATGGATAAGCTTATGATGTGTTTAGTTCCGGCACCGAGTGGATTCTTCTAAGAGATAAAGTTCGGGACTGTCGGAACAGCATGAATGACCTTGTGCTTTGATGTATTGGTATCCATCAATGTTTATGTATGTGATAGGCTTTGTAAGTGCCTAGTTGCCTAAGTGAGGGAGCAGATGTTAAGCGAGCTTTTTTTCCTTGAAAACATTTAGATGGTTAGTTAATGGTTAATAATATACATATTTGTGTAGTTAAAAGCTTAAACATCAACGCTATTCTTGGTAAGTCACAAGACAATATCGTGATGTGTGATGTGTTCAGATAAAATGAATGACTCCACAGGTCCTTGAGAGACCCCAAGTGTGGAGGGACTTCGCCAAACACACACACTATCGGGGCTAGCCCGTGGCTACTAGTGTATGTATCGCTAGTAGGTTGCACCAAATGCTTCGTGTTGAGTAGCACCATTTGTAGTGCTCTTGAATAGTTGATGTAACAAAGATAAGCTAAGTAAGAAATGAACTAGGATCCTCGCAACATGTTGATGAGCATGAAGTGAAAATCCCTAGTGTTTGAGTCGTGCTCATGAAGATAACTTTAATTAATAATAACCCGTTGTCCTTTCATTATAAAACTTAATTGTTCAATAGCTTCAACCTTTTACTAAATATATGCTTTGTACTTACCTCTTTTGCATGTTTGTTTGTTTTCTTGTGTGAGAAGATCTACAGGATGAGCCGGATGTTGATGATGACTTTGAGGATGATATGTGACCTTATATGCTAGCTATGCTAGAATTTCATTGCCTCCTTTTTAACTATGATGTATCATGAAACTATACCGTACTTCCTTTTGACGTTGGTTATGACTTGTTGTACTTTACCCTAAGACCATTGTAAGCTAAGTTTACTTTGTTTGTAAGGCTTAAGTATTTTGTAAGACATGAGACATCGTTGTTGTAAACTTTTATTTATATCTTTAGACTTTGATGGAAATGTAATCTAGTATCTTTTATTATTTCACCCGAGTCTCTTTAGCTTCGCTTTTGCATAACTCGTCTGAAGACGTAGAGGCTTACGTATAATGTTGAGTTTATTTATTGTTATACATGCCGAGCGTTCTAATATGGATAATAATTCGGTATCCGGGAGCAGGACGTTACAATATCCTTACAAGTCGTCATCCAACTCCGGATCATAAGCAAGAGTCTCTGTTGAGCTCAATGCGGACAATAAGAATGGTTTCAAGCCAAATACAAAAATAGTATGTATCATATGTATAGCTACTCACCTAGCCACCAACAATAACTAAAATAGCCGGGCTATAATATGCTAAAAAAATTCTCACACACTAGAAGCATTAATGTAGTAACCGATGTTGGGAAAGATAATACTTAAGGAAAAGGACCGACTAAAACAATACTCCAAGGCACGCTATTAGCCTTGTCTTTTAAGAGATGTTTCTCCCCTACAAAGTCACTTGGGGTTTACATGAAAATCTCTCTCAGGATACAATAAAGGTGTTTGATTCAAACAGTGACTAGTTTGATCAAACTAGAGAACACTCAAAAAATAGTTCTGATGATGCTTTCATATATGAATATTGTTAATTTTCTTGTATGCATTGAGTCGTATTTATAGGAAAAAAAAAGAGTACTGGTCATATCCGCTCGGAGATTCATGCATCCGGACGAAGAGCTACAACACTTCATAGATACATGAATTTGATTGCATCTCTTCACAGATGCATGAATTCGATTTACATCACTTCGCAGATTCATGTATCCGAATCGCATCACTTCGTAGATTCATGTATCTGAATCGCATCACTTCGCACCCAATTTCGTTACGGCAACTGGAATGCATACGATAACAAAATATGTAATTTTATGAAAAAAATATCTCACAATTTCCCCCTATTTTTTCAGAAAACATTTTATATGTAAAAACAAATGTATGAAGCGACCGCATCACCTAATGTGATTGCCTACGTACCCTTTTGGGGATCAAGCCATCGTAGTTCATGCAGACACAGACTAAGCATCATCATAGGAAATCGTACATAAATGAAAGTAGCTTTTGGCTTTGAACTTCCACTTAGTGTAAATAACTCAAAGTTTCATAAGGGGTCTATGGTGAACGCATCTTGAACCAAGGACTCCATCGTGATGTAACCGGAGTTATCACACATACTATTCCGATAAAAGAGTGTCTCTTTATTCCAATGCATTAATGGTCATACGTTATATCCCAAAATTCATAAGTGCTCTAAAGACGGTCTGTATCTCATAGAAAGCGGCCTGACTTTCCCACTCACATAGGTAAGTCCATTAAAAGTGATACCGCGTGTCACTTTCTCCAATAATACATAGGACTTATTAAGAACTATATTCAACCTTTAGCATGCGGTGTTTACTCACACTAGAGATTTCATGAATGAGATTTACTAAATACTCTAGTGTCTCGCTCTAGTTAGACTTTAACATGTTCGTACCCTTTGAACTTTGTTATATTTCAAAACATAAGTAGGGTTCCCGTCAAGGCTAACTAATGTTTCATAGACCTTAATCCTATTCCTTTCGTTGTTTTTGCAATCATATCTCTATCCAGTCCTTTCGTCAAAGGATCTTCTAGGTTATTCTTTGACTCTAACAGAGATTACTCCTTGTTTAAGTAATCCACGAAGAGATTGATGTCTCAGACTTAGGTGTCGTTGATTACCAATGTAAAAGTCTTACTTGCTACTTAATACAAAGTAGCTTTATTATCACAATGTATCATTACTGTTGTAAATGACTTTTCCCACAAAGGAATATCAATCTATAGATTTCTCAGCCATTCCATTTCTTTACTTGCATCTGCTAATGTAATAAATTCTACCAACATAGTCGAAGCCGAAACACAAGTTTGTTTCTTCGAACACCAAGATACGGTTGCACCTCCTGAGGTAAAAATCCATCCAGTGGGGGTCTTAGAATTTGATTCAATGTTATTCCAACTTGCATCACTGTACCCTTCAAGTACAGCGGGAAATCCACAATATTGTAATCCATAATCAATTGTTCCTTTCAAGTATCTCAGAAGTCTGGAAATTGCATTCCAATTTTTTTTTCATGGATTACTGGTGAAACGACATAATATACCAACTGCATATGCAATATCAGGTCTTGTGCAATGCATAGCATACAAAATACTTCCTATCACACTTGCATATTGTAACTAGTCATAGCATCTACCGGTATTTTTCATTAACTTGATACTAGGATCCATGGGTGTAGATGCCGGCTTATAGTTCATATGACCATACTTTTTAAGGATACTTTCAATATAATGAGATTGATTTAATGATATAAATCCATCTTTCCTCATTATTTTGATCCCTAAGATCACGTTCGCTTCCCCCAAATCCTTCATATCAAAGTTAGCTTCCAATAATTGCTTGGTCTCCTTTATGGATTCCAAATTCGGATTAAAGATGAGCATATCATCCACATATAAGCAAACAATGATGCATGCACCATTTCTATATGTAGAGTAGATACACTTATCAGATTCATTGACTCTGAATCCGTTTTCCAGCATTACTTTATTGAACTTTTCATGCAATTGCATAGGGGCTTGCTTGTGACCATAAAGAGATTTTACCAATTTGCAAACTTTCTTTTCTTGTCCCAGTAAAAAAAATCCCTCACGTTGTTCCATATATACTTCTTCCTCTAAATCACCATTTAGCCGTTTTCACATCCATTATGGACAACTAAATTGTGAATCGAGGCAAGAGATAGCAACACACGAATAGATGATATGCTCGCCACTGGAGCATATGTATCAAAATAATCTATGCCATGACACTGCTTAAAGCCTTTAGCCACTAGGCGGGCTTTGTATTTGTTAATGGAACCATACGTGTTTAACTTCATTTTGAAGATCCATTTACAACCGATTCGTTTAGAACCACGAGGTAAATCTACTAATATCCATGTCTGACATGACATGATCGATCTCATTTCATCATTGAATGCTTCTTTCCAAAAAAAACAGCATCACATGGTGAAATGGCTTCTAAATCTGTGACCGGATCACTATCATCATTCATCATTAACTTGGTTGGTGTGGAATGTTATTTACATCACCTTCCAGTAAATATGTCACAAATTCAAGACCAAATGATTTTTCTATCATTTGTCTCTAACTTCTTCTTGGTTCTAAATCTGATTGTAGTTCCTCCGATGTATCATCAAGTGATTCATCATGAACTCTCTTGGCAATGCTAGGAACACCATTATTTTTAAATTGCACGTAAGCGACTTATACAAATCCATCAAATCACCACACTATATACTTACACTATATCACCATGGTGAGTTATATCCAAATGTTTTCCTTTCTACCATTAAAAATGGTAACTACATCTTTGAGATCATAAATTGTTCATAAAAATAAGGACACATTTATATGCGATTATATTAAAATGTTTATTATAACCACACTACACATACATAGTTAACTATTAAATTAATGGACGTTTGTTTTATGCATAACATCAAGACATAGTATCATGCAGAATCAATATCCATACATATTTATTAAGACGAAAACTCAAAGACATGCAATAAGATGCACGTAATGATTACATTAAATTGATCATATGTAATCAACTGAAAGATTGTGTATGTGCAACATCAAATGTACATGCAATCAACACATCAAACCCGTGTAGATTTTCCAAAGTGCATTGTCAAAAAATTGTGTACTGTTATTCCAACCTTGGAATGGTCTAAAATTAACATCATAAATAAGAGCAGAATGAGATTCATTCACCGCAAGTAATTATACATTTTAACCAGACTAGCATCCAAGTTAAAAAAGGAATTTGCACATTGCATAAATAACACTTATATGTATTGTTTCGATTGTTCTGATTACTATTTAGAATCACTCTTTGACCAAATAGTTAAATCATATGAGATGGCAAATTAATTTATTTCAGTAAAGAAATGTACTGAAAATTAACTAACTGCTATGAACGGGTAACACACCACAGTTACACAAACATTAACCGAATGAAACTAAGCCGATGATTCCAATTTGCAATAATGACGCAGAAGATTGGGATCGGAAATTCACTCAAGATTTGTGAACCAACACAAAATTTGATCAAGCAGTGGTGTTTATTCATTTTATGTGTTGTGCACAAAAATCCATCATTTTTTTTTTTTTTTATTTCTTCAAATTGAACGAGGTATTCAAGTTGAAACAAATATATATATTTTGGTTGCATACCTTTGCATAGGGACAGTAAAAAAAAATTATGATTACTTGCCTCTTCGATCCGGTACATGTTGTATGCAGTGCCACCCATAACTCTTTTGTTGTCTCGATTGTCCTGTGTTCATTGTATCTTTGAATCGACAACGCATTCGAATGTGTCCCATGCATAGGAAAGCGTCATCCTTTCACTTATGCTTCAATTCCTGCAACTCCTTCTTGCGTTCATCGGGATCATCATCATTCTCTTACGGAATTGGTGCAAGGTCATCACTCATAATGTATGATAATTTGATTGTTGTCAAGAAAAACTTTCTCTTGTCGGTAGCGTAAAGTTGTGCCCGAATCGATCAAGGCAGAACCAAGTCCCGATTCATTACTTGGATCGATGGTTCCACGAGTCATTCAATGTCAAATCCTTAAACGAAGACATCTCTTAAAACTGTTGGGAAAAATTAATACTTAGGGAAAAGGACCGACTAAAACAATACTCCAAGGCACGCTATTTGCGTTGTCTTTTAAGAGATGTTTCTCCTCTAAAAAGTCACTTGGGGTTTACATGAAAATCTCTCTCAGGATACAATGAAAGTGTTTGATTCAAACAGTGACTAGTTTGATCAAACCAGAGAACACTCAGAAAATAGTTCTGATGGTGCTTTCAAATATGAATATTGTTAATTTTCATGTATGCATTGAGTCGTATTTATAGGACAAAAAAAAGTACTGGTCATATCCGCTCGGAGATTCATGCATCCGGACGAAGAGCTACAACACTTCATAGATACATGAATTTGATTGCATCTCTTCACAGATGCATGAATTTGATTCGCATCACTTCGCAGATTCATGTATCCGAATCGCATCACTTCGTAGATTCATGTATCTGAATCGCCTCACTTCGCACCCAATTTCATTACGGCAACTAGAATGCATACGATAAAAAAATATGTAATTTTATGAAAAAAATATCTAGCAACCGATAGTCGCTTCATCTTCACCTTCATCATTATTCAGTAAAACAAAGTCAAGTTTTCGATTAGTAATACGTGGACAGTCAAGTTTTCGATTAGTAATACGTGGACGCATGTATAGCTTCATCTTCACCTATCTTCACCTTCATCAGTATCTAGTAAAACAAAGTCAAGTTTTCGAGTAGTAAAATGTGGACGCATGTATATGAGACGCAACAAGGGACACAATCTTATATGGTTGGAATAATTTATATAATCTTTTGGATTTAATAATACAACGTAACTTTAATCAGATAAACAGACACAAAAATCTGATATAATAAATTATTTTCGAATGTATGAATCCCGAACACTATTACGGTCCGATAACCTTTACCACTCGTTTTGGTCATCATACTACGAGGAAAACCCATGTTGTGATACCAAAAGAGGTAGGATGTCTCTAAGATTAATAATAAGATAATAAGAGCTAATCTAAAGTCTAGGGATTTCATTCGCAAAAGGAAAAAGGATTACATAATGACCTAGCAACTATTATGAAATTTAGATAGGCTGAAAAGTTCATTCAAATACCATATATCAGTAATAAAAAAGAGTTCATTTTGGGTGAAAAACTTTACGAAATAAAGCACACATAACTACTAATTAACTAATTTAAAACACAAAGTCTACAAAGATGTCCTTACATAATTAAGAAGCATTCTGAAAAAGTTTGAAGAGTTTCACAGTTAAAATGTAGATTAGAATTGTCATACGAAGAGCATTAATTAAGCTTCTAAATGAACAAATAATTAAGATCGATCTTCAAGTTGGCCGGAGTTGTGGGAACGTCGATAGTTTAGAATATCCTCGATCTGTGGGTTAATTGATGGTTCCTCATTTACCACTTCACATTTGCAAATTAAAGCGCCTGTACGTGCGTACAAACATAGAGAATTAATGATACTGCAAAATTAAGTTACAGATTACATATTTACAAACCAATGGTGTTTGTTTCAAGTTAGTTAATTAATTAATTTGACAACATTATAGCTGTCTAAATAAATTAAGTGGATACCCCTAATTTATATATATATACATTAATTCAGTGACAACTGACAAGGGCGAAAGTCAAAATTAACAGGTAGTAGTATATACTGTATAATAATTTAATTGAAAGGCTAAAAAGCAAATACAGAGACAGTTGGAATGTAATCCACTTAGGGCCGATTCGTCTTTAGCTATATATTAGCTATCCTCAAAACAGACAATTAAAGAAGAAGATGCTGCTAACTGGTAGAATCAAATTAAAATTTGTCAAAGTATAAATAATGAGAGGAAAGGAAAGGAACGGAAAAGAAAAGAAAAGAAAAGAAAAGGGAAAAAATACCTGAGTAATCACAAAACCATATGCCCACAGTCGATTCTAAACATTGAAGATCCGCCAACACCTAAAACAAGGAAAATCCACCAAACTGAACAAAATAAAGACTAAAATATATATTCGTAGCATAATTTTTTTTCTTCTTTTTTTTTCCTTCTAAATATATAGTCGTCTTAGTTGCTCTTGTGGTCACAATTCTTCTATTTATCACAACCAAACACCCAAATTAATGCCGGGATCGTAGTTCTCCCCGTCCTACCCTCGTCGTAAGAGCCATATCAATGCTTAGTTCCTGCAACCCTCTTCCCCTTTGTCCCTCCACCGCCGCCACCTCCACAGGTACAGGGTCCTCAACCACCCAAAAGATCTTTAACAGAAGTGGTAATGCCCTCCTCACGATGATGGGGAGAACTACCACTATAATCCACATATACCATTCTTCGTGGCAGCGATCTCCATAACAATTGTAAATAATCGAGGCCTGTATTGCCACAATTGTATCAATAACGTTCAAATCCTCATCGGACCTATGCCTAAAAATGAAGGCTAGGTAACTGCCTGCCAACAGTCCAAGGATGAGCAGACTCGAAAATCTCTTTGCTTCGGTCCCCACGAAGCAACAAAGCAATAATGAACAGACGGCAGGATTATATACTTCAACCAAAAACTCCAATAAATCCAATGCATATTATCCAACATCCATTCTTCCCATCGCTCTTCTCCCAACACCACCTTCATACGGGCAACTTTACGGTCCCACCTAATCAAGATATATGAAATCACAAGCAGCATAACGAAAGCAACAAAACATATCACCATCGCAAACACTTTATACTCTTCAACTGATAATTTCACCCCTACTAGTTTCTCAAGTTTTCAGTAACACCTTCCATCTCTTTCATAAATTCTTCACTAACAGTGTTCATGTCTCTTGTTTGTGGCGCATAAAACATATACATAGCAGCAGCAAATGTGGCCTTATACACGACTGCCCAAAACATGCTTTGATAAGTGGAAGCATTCTCACATAGAGCCAGTATTATCCATCTCAAAATCGTCCTACAACATCCCCAAATTCTTTGCCAGAACATTTTTCTGTTGTACACTGAAATGTAGATAAGGCAAATCACATTATTAATTAATATCAAGTAGCAGTACTCAAGAAACATTGGGGAAAAAGAACTTTTAAAAAAAAAAAAAGTTGAAAGATAAAGAACATTCAGAAGCAAATGTGTAGACACATCACAAGATATAACGATAAAAAAGCACACAATAGCAAGAATAACTAAGGAGGCTAATGGCCGGATTACTTATCTGAACACTTTATTTAATCATAAAAATGCATGGAAAATGAAATTTCCGTTCTATTTTTTCTGTTTCTTTATGTGAGCACCAAAGAACATGAATTATTGAGAACTATTCTAGCTAATAATCAAGGGTTTCCTTGAACAGGAGGAAGACAAAATTTTAAGTTTACAAAGGAGGAATACATCAGCTTACCAAAAATTCAAAGAAAAGAACAGCCTGCTAACTAAAAATACATATATATAAAGCTCAACAAAGCAAACCATCCAACCTCAGCAAATAGCTAGCAACGAAAATACTTGCACATTATGAAGAAATACTTGTTCTTTTTTCTTTTGAAAGGAAAAATTATACAGAAAATGCTTGAGGAGATACTATAGGCATCCTCGAAACCAGACATAGAAACAAACAATAAAAAACTAGCTATGAATGCTGAAGTAAACCTGATCCGGCCGGTGAAGTATGATTTTCCGACGTCCTTGCGGTGTGGATTCTTTCTTGTGCTCAGTAAAAGAGAAAATCGCAGCTTTGATATTGTTTCTCCCCAAATATTACTCAAACTCTCAATGAATCTCTGAACTCAAAAGCTCACAGCATCTCTTTCTTGTTTCAGGTTTCTAAATATAAAAAAAAAAAAAAAAAAAAAGCTAGCTAGCAGGACCCTAGGAATGCAGGGAAAGAAAAGGTTTTAAAGGGTTTAGGGGCTTTCTCCAAAACAAACATGAAAATAATGCAGCAAAATTCTAGTGTGTGTGGGGTGTCAGGTGTGAGACTCAAGTTTACTATATTTAGGGGCATTTATGCTGCTGTTTATTTTGTCTTGTTTCTAGCTATAGTTTAATATTTTTATTTTTATTTTGAAGGGTAAAAGATAAAAAGCTTAATAACTTTTTAGCAGTACTAGGAGAGACGGTTGATATTTTTTCTTTTAAGAAAAATGCTATAACAAAAAAAGAAATAGAAAATGTACCTAAGACATTTTAGGTAATTGATTATGATATTATGTTCGTATCTTATATCGCTTGGATGTGTTTTGTATTTTATTCTGTCCATTTTATTATGGATTTAACATAATTGGTCTTTTAAATACTTTATGGTGTGCATTTTTTTATACAAGAATTTTTTATTTTTTTATTTTGAAAAAATTATACAAGAATTTTATTGTGTGTGTTTTGATACTTATTATTTATGTTATTACTTAATGTTATTTATTTTTGCGTGAATATGAGTCAAGCGGATTTGTCGTTAGTAAGGAAAGTGTGATTATTTCTTTAGAATAAATGAATTGTGCTTAAGTTGAAATAAATTATAATTCCGATTAACTATTAACTATTTATTATTTATTTATAATACTAGTAAAATGGTCTTTCGTCTGCGAACGCACTTGAATCACATCTTAAATGTTTTAACTTATCAAGTGCGAAAGAATTATTAAGTAAAATAATGTGTAACTAAAATATCATTCCGTTAATGATGCAATTTAGCTCCTCATACATATTATATATAACATTCAGATGTGATCATTTCACACGTGACAAATGAGGCAATTGTTTTAGCCCCTAACATACCATCCTTTTTCACATGATACAAAATGCAAAAAAAAATCTTAGCCATGCATCGCTCTCTCGAGATAAACAATGGCATCGTTTCATTCTTTGCGAAGAAAAGACGTGTCTCGAACCACCACCACCACCCCCCCCCGAACTTCTTTTCTTCATGAAGCTTCTCGAGGACAGCAAAAGACATTAAATCGTTTTTTTTTGCCTATAAACCGGTGCATTTTAACACTAAAAGAAATTAAATTAAAAAAAATAAAATAAATTCTTTTGTTGGGCCTACAATGTCAGGCTTTCGGATACCACAACTCTACCATAATCAACACACTCTTTCTTATCTACTACACACATTATCAATCACCCAACCGCACCCTATCCCAACATTTTTTAACACTCACCTATCCAATCCTACCTCACCATGCTCTACACCACATTATCTTACCACATATTATCTTACCACACTACCCTATATTACGTACTTTATTCAACCTACCAAACTTTACTTAACTTATGTCACATCATCCAACCATACCATCCTACCCTACCATACATCACCGCATTACATCTCATACCTCGCCTCACCTACATTAGCACACCCTACCGCACCCTACCTCTCTACATACCTATAAACCTTAACCTACCTCCCAACCTACATATTAATTCACTATCCTAAGCTAAGCTTTATTACACCCTATTTTATCTCATCCCACCCTACCTTACCCTACCCACCACCCCATCCTACTCTACCCTACATCTCCCTACCCTACCGTGCCCACCACCCATCTTACTATACCCTACCCTTACCACCACCCCAACCCAACCCACCCCACCCACCACCTACCTAACATCACTTTCCTCTTACACACCACCACGTGTTTTATCGATTTTCATTTCATTCCATCCGATTTCATTCTGGTCAATTTTCATTTTATGAAAAAAAAAAATTAATTCTACAATATCAGGCCTTACAAACCAGACGGTCCAAAATAACAAAAAGGGCCGAAACACAAAAAGCAACAAATGAGAGTAGAAGAGATGATTTTTTGGTGGTTTATACGGGTGAGGAGCCGAGAGAAAAAAAGGGAGGGTGCCACGTGGCATACCCTTTCCTTTCTTATTTAGATAGGAAAGAAAGAAAGAAAGAAAGAAAAAAAAAAAAAAAAAAAAAAAAAAAAAAAAAAAAAGATATTTTTTATAAAAAAAAAAAAAAAAAAATCATTTCAAGAATTTTAATATTTAATATGAATCAATCGAAACCAAATATTTTTAAGCATAAAGATCGTGTAGAAAGAATATGTCGTTGACTTATATCTTGAAAATAATCATATATCATGAGTGTCTGAAATGATATGTTTTTTATGAAATGAATTTATTTTAAAAATCTATAATATTTCATGTAGACGTCAACAAAATTGTTTTGGCGTGATCTGAAAGATCGTGTTTTAATGACAAGTCGTTAGTCTTATATTTTGAAAATAATCATACATTTGCTACATATATTCACACATTAAAAGGTGATACAATTGAGTACTCCAAAAAAATGGAACAATTTAACTCAAACTCTTCTTCTAAAAATAAAAATTAAAAAAATAAAAAATTACAGGATGGGCTGCATTGAAACAGTATAAAAAAAAATGGGCCGGATTTTTGGGTAGATGAGCGATAAAAAAAACGAACCAATAAAAAAAAACAAGTGTGACATATTCACACTTTTTCCCTTCTTATATAGAGTAGAAGGATAATGTGCAAGTGAGTTAGGAATAATTAGTTATAAATCCACATTTTGACCATTTATTGAGTTCTAATATAAACAATTATTTTTAGCTGCAATAAAGATAAAATATTGGTATGGACAAATATACCCCTGTTTATTCCTCTCGGTGAGTAAAACACTTATTCTGCATCAAATCCGCCGGAACCGAATTCAGCATTCCCGTTCTTACCACAAGTTGTACTTTGACATCTCAAAGGAGACAATGGGTGGAGATCCGGCGAGTCCGATTTCCGGGAATTCAGAGCAGCATCAACAATAGCTGATTTTGTCGGTGATTGTTGCTGCTTGTGATATCAATTCCACCGTATGAATCAACCAAAGTACCCAATTAGAGAAACTCCGAACTCGCGCGTCTGCGATGGCCTTTAAAGCTTCAGGGCATCCATGTGACCCGAACCTGGACCCAGCCCCACATAGTTGATCCGTGAACTATTGTCAGATCTCTGGGTTTTAGAATCAGTCAAATCTCGATGTCTCTTGTTCCGGAAATGCAAACAAACGACAATGGACACGACAATGACAGCGGACACAACAACAAAAATGGAAACAACAACAAGCTTCTAGAACCAATGGAGTATCGTTTGGTCCAGGGGTTTTGAGTGAAAGAGGGTCACAGAGTTTGTCAAGAATGGTTGTGGGTCATAAATACATTTCAAGTTAGGAGAAAGACGACTCGAAGCAAAGGTATCTTATTTTTGGAAAATCCATTTTGGCATCCATGAACTAGATATAATGTTGTTGATCAATTTATTCGTTCATGTAGCAGGTGTACTATGACGAGGTTTCTTTTGCTGCTAATGAATTTCAAAAGTGGATCATGTTGCAAGGTTGAGCAATACGGCTTGGCCACCTTTGAATCGAACCGTAGATCGACAGTGATGATTTGGTGCTGGAAATTTGATCAGATCCGTCCATGCTAGTAACAAAAGTAATCTTTTCTGCATAGGGGTTGGAGAATTGGCATTATTTGTTGTAGTTGTTGCTCCCGTTTGTACAGCTTTTTGCAACAATGTTGTTGCTGACATGCATGTGTGCTAAATTCGAACACAAATTTTAGAATAGTGACCAATCAATTGTGCCTCGTTGCTCATTGTGATCAAGTTGAGCTGGAGACCATGTTGAAATTTAACAAACCTGAAAGACGGCTGCCATTCATTTTGTTGTTGTTATCTTGAAGTAGTCATTTGAATTGAGCCTTAAATGAGCCTCATATGAGCCAGATATTGAGCTATTTTGAGTCTGTTCTTGAGTCTTTTCAAAATACACAAGTTTTGATACTATGATACTGTGATACTGATACTGTGATACTGATATTGATATTGTGTTACTGATATTGTAGGCTCCTTCTCTCATTTTTAATACAAAATGCAGTTCAATGTGGAAGCAATTGAAGTAAATAGAGAAAATGCAGCTCCATTGTTTGAGTTTATGAAGAAAGGCAACAAGTTCAATGGACTTTTGCAAAGTTCCTAGCGAGTTGATATATAAGAATGGGCAGCGTGTTCCCCATCAGAGCTTCCGTTTTGAGGGAGTACAAAGAGCTTGGAGAATGATGTACTTGATGTTGTTGCAGCTAATAGACTTTTTCTTGATGATTTAGTTTATTTTCGGAGCTTTCATTTTGTCTTGCTGATGTTTCTTCCCACATGTTGGGGGGTTTTTTTATTTTGCAGTAAATGAGACAAATACTACATGTTCATTAATTATAACCATATTTTTGCATTCTGGAAACTACTAGTATTATGTTTAAATATTTTAGATCATACGTGATGATATTGAACCTTGAACTACATATGATCATCGATCTTGTGATACGATACTATGATCACGATCTTGTGATCTTGATACTTTGATCTTTGTTAGTGTGATCATCGTCTTCGTGTTAGTATAAACTCTACGATTTTCAAAAACTGAATCGAAAGTGTATCGTATAAGATCTCAAAATGAAGAGGAAAAAAATGAACTTTGGTGAAAGAATTTTGATGATCGGTGTTCTAAATCAAAAGTTACGGTCGTTTATAAGAAAAACGCTCCGACTAATGCAAATATTTTTTCGTCTTTCAAATTTACGTCGGAAGGGTATCGTATGAGATCTCAAAATTGTTAGGTGTAGTGCCCGAAAGACAATTTGTGTAATTGTTTTTAATAATGAATGACATAATTTATCTCACCTTATTACTTGATTTATGCTTGTAAAGTAATACACTGCTGTAAACCCTAAGTATATCTGTATGTAACCACTTAACTCAGTGTATGGATTGCACGTGAGGATTGAGTTAGTGGTGGTATACTTAAACTGTTAGTCCGTGGTGAACTTAATCAGAGTTTAGGGTCTCTTGATTAAAACACCAATAATGCGCCCAGAACACCTTAGGGTGTGATAGTCTTATCCGGACCGTCGGTAGGACTGGACCGATTTAATCTGTATTTCTCGATATAATTCCGTAATCGAGGAATCTTATTAAATCATTAGATGATCATATATGGATCAACCTTAATCTGAGGTGATCACGAGGTCTTTGCTTGTCCCGGGGTAGTGTTTGATGTGTTAGTTACGGTTCACTTAAATATGTGTTCCAAGCCACTTCTCATTGGCACTATCTCCGATTAGTGAGTAGTTCGATTTTCACGGACATGGAATCCATTCCTTCCTCAAGCGGAAATAGAGACAGTCCACTTATTTGTTAGCCTTAAGAAAGTGATCGATCCGGGAGTTCATATTAGACTAATTGATCACTAGTCGGGTATGTGAACTAATTGATCATCGGGGTTGATGGTAAATAAGGATAAGATATTCGTAATCGGGTTTACGGAGATATCCCACTCAGAGTGGACAATCTATGGAGGGTTAATATGTATGTAGTGATTATATCAATGGACACTTATTCACTCTATGGGTTGAGTATAAGTATACATCTATAATCGCTAGAGTTCAGTTTCGGGTTTATGGTGGCGTAATCCTGGAATTAATAATTAATGTACTTATTCGGTTCGATGAATAATTAATTATTGGAGCTACTTGGTTATAGGTCCATGGTCCCCGATGTGAAACCACGTAATTCGGACTAATAATCTTGTTATTTGGGCCTCATTGATAATTAATTGGTGAAATTAATTAATTGATATGCATGGATATTATTTAGTTGACTAAATAATATAATACACATGTAAAAGGCATTTTATGTGAGCTTAGTGACCACACAAGTGGCGCCAATATTGATGATAATTAGAGAGAAATTAGTTTTCTTGGATAATTATTTGACATGTGATTTATCATTTATTTGTTAAATGATAATTCATAGAATATTAGATAATAATATGATTTATCCAAATTTGTTTGGGATAATCATTTTATTTATCTTTTATTTGGAATAAAGGATTAATGTAATAATTATCTCTTAATTATTTAATCTTGGAGAGACAGATTACTTCTCATATATAAAGAGAGTTCTCTGCTCCTTAGGCATTGTGATAATTTCGACCACACACTTGTAAAGGAGAGAAAAAAATTAGTTTTCTTTGTGTTGGGTTTTAGAAGAAGAAAAAACTCTAAGTTTTTCTTGGTGTTGCATATATCGAGGAGGTTCGTGTATCAGAAGTGTGTCCACCAACCGCCGTTTGGAGAATACATCGGAAGATCTTGGCTTCTCTTCGTACTATTGGTAACATGATCTTAACTTGCTCAGTAGTAGTTTAAGTCCTTTAATTATGTATTGTGATGTATAAGTCGTGATCCATCCATTTGCGCGTAGATCTAACTTCGTTTAGATCTAAGAACCTCACATCCTTCAAAAATAAAGAGCAAAAAAAAATGAATTTTGTGAAAAAAAATTGATGATCGGAGTTCTAAATCAAAAGTTACGGTTGTTTGAAAAATAAAAGGATGAAGCAGCGATGCGTATGTCCAGCGCGCATTGATATACGATGGTATTTTTTTCCATCGGATTTTTGTGCCCGTCGGATTTTTTTTTATCTTTTTTACAACTAAAAAAAGAAATATATACTGTTTATTTATTTTAGGTCAAAATTTGGATATTTCGCTCTTTCCCTTTACGTTTTACCAAGGGAAGTCGTATTATTTCTTTAGAATAAAATAAGTGTGCTTAAGTTCAAATAAATAATATCCTTTCAATGTTTTGCTATTATTATTTTTTTAAATAAATGTTGTTTTTGTCCATGCATGCAACAGTAAGGTACCACTGGGTATTTTGTTGTCTCTTATCCGCCAACATTTGTGCACATGGTACCCGTCCAGCAAAGCTGTTACAACACTGGTAAGTTTATGGGTAGTGGTATTTTTGGATTATATATTAGGGTGGTGATACATCCACTACACATAGTGTGTAGTGGATATACACTACACACATTTTATCCACATACTACTTCAAATGTGTTGATAAGATGTGTGTAGTGGATATATATACACTACACACATTTTATCCACATACTACTTCAAATGTGTTGATAAGATGTGTGTAGTGTATATCCACTACACACTATGTGTAGTGTATATATCATTTTCCTATATATTACCAATATACCATTGTGTATAAATTTGTGAATAATATGATCCAACTATTATTAACATACGTAACGTTGGAATAATAATATACCTTATAATCCCATGGTAGTATGATTGTTATATTGTGTTGTAAAGTGACGTATACGGTGGTGGGTACTTCTTCCATAGACGGGTTGTGGAAAAATTAATCAAGACTCTGGTCCAAAAAAATAAAAATAAAAACATTGCATCACACTTGGAAAAGAGAAATGAAAATATTACGGGGTTCTATTGTCATTCCATTTTTACTACTTGCACTTTTTATTTGATTTTTTTTTATATATTTTTGCACACCACGATATTACTTCATACTATATAAAAATAAAATAACTACACTTTAGTCCCTACAATTTACAAAATAGTAAAACACATTCCCAAAGTCTCTACAACCCTAAATCCTTCTCTTTACTAATAACATTCTTCCCTCCTCCTCCTCCTCCTCCTCCTCCTCCTCCTCCTCCTCCTCCTTAATTCAAACACACCATTTCTTCAGCACCAAAAAAAAAAAAAAGGACGATTCATAAAAAAAAGGGGGAAGGTAGCAATGGGAGTAGTTTGGTTGGCTCCTTAATTCATCACAAATAACGTTTGGAATTGGAAGTGTTCTTGGCTCCTTAATTCATCAAAAAAATGATTGGAAGAAATGGTGAAGTTAGGAAGAACCGGCGATTGGAAGAACGCGATAAATCGTTGTAAACTTATCTAAGTACGTTTTTTGTTGGTTCATTACAATGGGTAATCGTTCTTGGTTAAAATGGGGTTGAAAACGGTTAGTATTGGTGATTTATTTTCGATTTATACGATTTTCCGGCAGGTTATCCGATTGGGTCTGTGAAGAAGATGAACGGGGTTGGGAACGTCATTCATAGTGACGTTGTTGTTGTATAACGAGTGTCCCTATGACTGACGTCTACGTCACAATTACCAATTATGGGTTATTATTTAAAACGTCAATGATGTTGACATTAGGAGTTGATCAGGGGCGTCCCAAAAACGTCGACACTGAGAACGTTTAAAGTGAGCCATGAACGTCAGTGCTCTTGACGTTTCCGTGGTACCTTGAACCTCATCAGTGTTGACGTTTAGGGGACGTCAGTCATAACGGCGTTTCTGATTAACAAGTAACGTCAACATCATCGACGTCTAAAGAAGTAACCGTAATTGGTTAGTGTGACCTACACATAAGTCATGGTGACGTTGGTTCTACAACAACTACGTCACCACGGATGACGTTTCCAGCCCCGTTCATCTTCCCCAATAGTCCGGTCAGAATCGGCCGGAAAATCAAAAAAACACAAAACTTTCATTTTAGGAAAAAAGAAAATTGAAGAATTGAGAGATTATATTCATAAAAATAGAGGATTATGCATCACGATTCAACTACATTTCCCGTCACTGGTAAATCAGAATTTCTTTGCCGTGAAGATGGGTTATTTTCTAGGAAAAAGAGGATTATGCATCTAAAAAAGAGGATTATGGATCTCAGAAAAAGATGGGTTTATTTTTTTATGAAGGTGATGAAGAAGAAGATGAAGTGGTGGTGGTGGTGGTGGAAGAAGATGAAGTGGACCAAGTGGTGGTGGTTGAAGATGGGTTTATTTCTTGGTGTTGTATTTGATTAATAGAAGGATAATATTGTTTGATTAATTTTTAGGGGCAAATGTCTAAAAGGACACATATTAGACTTAATTAGGTAAATACAACACTAAGGAATCTTATTTGGTTATAAGGACACAAAATTAGTACATAGACCAAACTACCCCTAATTTTATTTTTTTTAATGTTTTTTTTTCTGGAGGCTAAAAAGTTTTTTTTTTGGACGCAAAATTTTTTTTTTTTTCGGTGACCACCGCGATACAGTGACACACCCGATGCAGAGACGCCTTGATGAAGTGACACCATGATGCATTGACCACCCCAAGTCCATTGACTACCCGATCAAAGATGGCCACCCGATCGATGACCACCCCGATCAAAGATGACCACCCCGATGTAGAGACGCGGCGATGCAAAGATGCCTCAATGCGGAGACACAGCGATGCATTGACCACCCCCGATGCATTGACACCGCTATGCAGTGACTACCCCAATGCATTCATCACCGCGATTCATTGACTACCGTGATGCTTTGACCACCGCGATGCACTAACCATCCCGATGCAGTGACCACCTCCAATGCAGTGACCATCGCGATGCATTGACCACCCCCGATCCATTGACCACCACGATGCAATGAACCCCCCCGATGAAGAGACACCGCGATGCAGAGACACTACGATGTATTCACCACCGTGATTCATTGACCACCTCAATGTAGTGACCACCTCCGATGCAGTGACCATCGCGATGCACTGACCACCGCGATGCAGTGGCCACCCCGATGCAGAGACACCATGATGCAATGACCACCCCCGATGCAGAGACACCGCGATAAAGTGACACCGCGATGCGCTATCAACCGCGATGCATTGACCACCCTCAATGCATCGTGGTGTCTCTTTAGCGTCCAGAAAAAAGAAAAAAAAAACACTTTTTAAGTGTCCAAAAAAAAAACCTTTTAAGTCGTCCAGGAAAAAAAAAACAATTTATGTCGTCCAGAAAAAGGAAAAAAAAACAATTTAAGTCGTCCAGAAAAAAAAAACCCACCTTTTTTAGCTTCCGGGAAGAAAAAATTTAAGGATAGTTTTGTCTAGTTACTAATCTTATGTCCTTATAAATAAATAAGATTACTTGGTGTCCTAAGTACCTATTAAGTACTCAAACTAGTCTTTATAAACAAATACCCATAATTTTTAACGGACTAGTTTATAATTTTTAAAAGTTGTGGTGTAAGAATTTGTTTTTCTTATTATTTTTGTGTTGGGTGAAGTAAAAAAAATAATTAAAAAATGTATATGAATGTGGTGCCGAAAAAGTAAGTTTTCGTGGTACCGGGAGTAATGTAGTGCAAGTAGTAAAAATATGGTGCCAATAGACCTCCAAATACTATGTCACTTGATTCAATAATAATAATAATATACTATTATCACAACAAAATAAACTCAATGAAATAAAACGATTCGCTTTTATAACATTGTTCATGAGAAAATCCATAATAATCAATATGTCTCATTAATGATAAATGGTGTAAAATATATTATTAAATTTTGTTATAATATAACGGCCCAAACATACCATAAGGGTTGAATAAGTAAAAACCGCTCGGCGCGTGCATAACTCGTGACAATTACAAACGTCAGTCTTACTCTTACATCACTGTGATATCATGCAAGATTTTCGCGGAAACATTAATGAAGAAGATAAGGATTAAGACAAGAAAGAAAAGATCAGATTAAAACAATCTTTAGAAAAGAATATGAACTTTGTCTACAGCTGGCATGGCCACTGCTGAACCGGTGGTATCGGGCTGACGGTGAGCAAGTCAGCAGTCATGTTCTGATAGACACAACCTCCCCATTTCTCATACAAGTACAATCCAATATTCATAACTACCTTAAATAACAACAACATGGTCCCAAGCTCAAGACAATCGAAAATCCACTAATACATAATGTCCTACGTCACTAACAACCTCAATCATCACAATTACTCACATACTAAATATTAAAGGCATAAGCACTTAGAACAACACATGCTTAGCAATGAGGTACCTTCCTTATAAATCAACGAAAGTGAAGAACGTGAATTAAGGTCCTAAACATAATATCTAGTTGAAAATGAGAACCTCTAACTAGATCCACTTATCCATTATCACTGGCATCACATTCCTCTGAAAATGTTAAATAAAGAGTGAGTTCACATCTCAGTAAGAAAAATCGTAATCAAGATGGAACTATGAAGATATCTGAAGATATTTTCACAGTCCTCTCTAATGTTTCATCACTTTGATACCGAAAATAAGAATAATATATTAATATCAATAAGGAAAGTATCTATATTAAGTAGGTTTTAAAGAGTGACATTAAATGGAAAGTGAGCAGCCAATCACGAAGTGTAGTGATAAATTCTGCTCCAAATCACACGATATGAATTACATGCTCCTAATCCTTGAGTTTAAAATGATCACTGCTCCCAACATTTTGTATTCCAATAAGATTTTTTTTGGGCAAAATGTATATAAAAGGATCACTGCTTGTCACGGATTTTATCAACACGAAATAAACAAGTAATAATCCGGTTAACCTCAAGTATAAGGATCGTAGTAATAGCGGTTAATGCCGGGTCGATCTTACGGGGAACTAAACGATTGCGATTTCTAGTTTTTATCTAACTAACCTATGTCACGATTACTAAGCTAAATAGCGGATAAAAGCGAATCGAAATCACGAAAATTAAACTTAACTAAAACATAAAAGCTGACGTAAGAGATGATCTAAAGCCAGGAAAGATACGGGTCATGAACCAATTTAAACTAACTAATCTAAGATGCGAGATAAAAGTAAACTAACTAGACAAATTCAAGCTTTTAAGGATTTAAATCAAATTTATAACGAGCAAACGAGGATTGATCCACCTATCCAACAAGCATTGATTCCCTATCTCGATTATATTGCGCTTTTATTCAGTTGTGATTCACCTCACCTAAACATGAACCCTAATTCCTTAGAAAGTTCATCTATCAATCTATTATCTTCCGATGTAAGATTAACGCGTTTAATAACCAAAGGTGCAAACTTTGTGTTTATAATCTAATAATCGAGACCTATTAACTTCCGTTATGATAGATTCGAATTACTATTCTTATTCATGGTGATCTAGGGTTTATTAAGACTTCCATCAACAATAAACAATCAACACATGCATATCTTCCGATATAAAAGCAAATTAAACATGAATAAGCATGAATAAGAAACAACCTTTATTAAAAACTCACGGTATAATCGAAGAAAACGAAATCAACAATTGTTGGGCGGCTTCACAATACTCGTTTGATGAAGCTTTTAGCCTCTGAACATCCTCAGCAACTCAAATTTGCAGAAACAGTGCATAAAAAGTAACTAGTGTTTTAATCTAAACTAAGAGCATAAAAATAGGAATAAAAAGATGAAAAACGCAGCCTAAAGCCGCCCTAGGTCTAGGGTTTTGAATAATGAGTGTATGATTATCTTTTGTGGAGAAAACGGCCGACTATATATAGATTTCAAAGTCGGTTCTCTAAGTCGGCCACCGACGCCCGTCCTGAAACCTTGAGCGCTCGTCCACTCCTCAATAAAACTTGAATCGGGCCGAGTCATGACCAGGCCTTTCGTCCACCCAGCGTCCACTCCAGCGTCCCAAACTTCCGAATCAAAGATGACATCCGGGCGCTCGTTCAATTACATCGAGGCGCCCGTCCACTGGACGGAGATTCTGGACGCCAGTTTGATATGATCGATTTTGATTTATTGATCTTTATCTCTTTTCTTCTTGTCAATTCCTTCATTATCTCTTTTATCATCATATATTTAGACTCTTATCTCTTTTTGATCATCTCTTGAGCATCAAACACGTATCTATAACACATAAAAACATCGCAAAACGTAATAATGTCCAAATAATCATAAAATCATAATTAAAACACATAAATCAACCTATTTTGCGATTAACTCTTCTAAAATATCATTTACTCAATATTTTCATTAAACACATGTTTCTTATGCAATTCCATACAAATATGGGAAAATTATCATAGAATATAGCGTTATAAACCGTATAAATTCACCCTTAACAACTCCCCACACTTAAGCTTTTGCTCGTCCAGCAAAACAAAACAAAAGTTAGGCTCGAGAAAAAGCAGCGTCTAAACGTGCATAACACATATCCAATAAATCGAAGTTCACCTCATGCGTGTGTGCATAGCCATAATAAACTTCCACTATATCCAAACTCGAGAAACTCAAAGCAAAACCAGCTAATACCCCCTTGTAGACTAGTAATAAAGGACACTCATAAGATGCACCCTACAAACGTGATATATCCCGAAAAGAATGATCGAATATATCTAGGGCCTTTCTGACATACTCAGAGGATAATCCCTACAACATATCTCATAGGTTTCTCTTTGGGGATAAGATGAGCGATAACTTAGTCTTATATACATTTCATAACACTTTATCAGTTGATTTAACTTTTCACTTAAAACACACATCAGAATGAGCTCTTGCCCTGTCATAGCAGAATAGGACATTTCGAGATAATACCCTACCTTACTCCAATCATAAGGCAGCTTCTTCTGACTGTCGTGAGCTTTTAGTCATCATAGTGGTATAGGACATACGTGGTATACCCTACCTCACTCAAATCATCGACTAGCTTCCGACACACCCAATAATTCTTCATATTCTACTTTTCAACTTTTTCATTTGACAATAAGTTACGTGTTACTTATCACATTCAAACCTTAGATATTCACAGTATATCATACTTCGGATCTAAATACAAACTATCATAAATCTCACGATATATACGTAGCACTAAGCACATGACTTACGAGAAAATCAAAAACCACTAATCCAAAAGGGGTATAACTTTATAAATTAGCTCATCATTCACTATGGCTCGTGAAAAATAGTGTCAGGTGAAACATCTAACTTACCAAATATATGATACATTGAATCGAATCGCCTACTCGGGACAAAACAAAAACAACAGTGTCGGAAAATTTCAAAAATTTTAGCTCATTTGCATAGAAACATTACGAATTAAGCAAATGTGTAGATACATATCGAAACATTCCCCTCCCCCACACTTAAAAAGCAACATGTCCTCATGTTGTGCAAAACGAAAGAAAAAAAAAAGGAAAAGACTTAGCTGATTTAAATCGAAACTCGAATCGTTGGTCAGGCCGGAGCCTTCATAATGATATCAAGAATGCGTAACTGCACAATATAGATACCTTGCACGTCTTAGACAACATGGAACCATCTCGGGAAAGCGGGAGTCATACCAACACGAAAGAGATATCAAAAATGAAGATAAAGCAAAGTGATAGCACGCAATACATCCGAGAAAAGTTGAAACACGCTTGAAATGAAAGTACAGCGCGCCTTATGGCTTACATGATCCATCGAAAATAAATAGTAACAAAATCAAAATTACAACGAACCTTATAAGTAAAAATGTCAATACAAAACAACCAACGTGAAAATAGACAAATAAGATCAAGGTTGGCTCGGAGCCGCGAGAATCATCAATTTGGAGGATCGAGGAGGAGTCCGAAAGGTGGTTCCGTAGCCCGAGTGCCGAGTCGGTACTCCTCATCGAAGATGACTCGAGTCGTGTAGAACATCCGCAATGACCTGCTCAATCTCATCGGCAAAGAGATAATCAACGGAGCTCGGATTGAAGATTCATGCCGTCCCTCGGTTGCCGGCCCTCACGGATGCACGAAGAATTGTCAAAATGTTGTTCATTGCATCCCGAATATCACCGAGCCACTCCCGAAACTATTTGCCATGCTTAACCGCATCCTGGCGGGAGAGATAAAGGAGGAAGGAGGATGCACGGGCGTTGCCGATGAACCAGGCTCGGAGGTGCCTCCGGCTCGAAATGTCCCGAGGGCTTACTCTTTTCCTTTGTAAAGGCCTTGGGTTCTTGACTTATGATCGCCCCAAACTCAGGAACACCGGCATCGAGGCACAAACCGTGGATCAAATGAGGGGCGATCAAGCTCCGTGTATAAACCTTCGATTGATCGAGATCTCGTCATACAATGCCTGTCCCCACATCCACATTCAAGCCAAATGTCAACGCATACAACATGCCCAGTCACCTATATGAAAATGTGTCAAGTTGTTCTTAGGCAACAACCGACTGAATGAATCGACACTGGACCTTCCAATCCTCCGTCCAGTCGTGGTAACCAACTCCTTCCGGTCTCCTCCCGGTCTCAACGTCCGTGCCACATCCGGGCAAACTCTCAATCTCAACTCCTCCAAAGGATCCTGTCCCCAAACTCGCTGTCTATGCACAATCTCCTCCTTATAATCCCGACCCTCGAAAGCCGCTAAGTTGTATTTACGATTAATCACCTCCGGTGTAAAGGGAACTTCTACCCCTCGAACCACGACTACCTTTGTCCCCAAGTCGGTTTCGAGCAGTTTGCATAAAATTCCCGAACTAGGGAGCTATTCACCGGGTAGTCGGGATTGTCATCAAGGCTTCCCATTTCCTATCCTTAAGCTTAACAGAACCCTGGATCGACCTTCGCCTCCAAAATAGCCCTCTCAACCAACATGTTTCTCGAAAAGTAATGTTTAGTATAAACTTCATGGGCTCTGTGGTTCACGAATCGACGAGGCAATGGCATCGGGCAACGGTTTTAGATTTCTTTCTAGGAGGGTTTGCCTAGGTACAACTGGTTCCTCTTCCCGGGTAGCATCGACAGTTTCCTCAACCACTAGACAACCTCCACCCTTCGAACTCTGGGCATCCGTACTCAAAGGCACATCATCATCCGTCTCGGACTCCGAGGTTGGCTCATCTCTTAAGGTCGCCTAGTTTGGGTGGCTCTGAGGGCTGCTCACGAATACTCACACCCTGGTTAGGATCAACTAAGGTAGGGTCAATCTCTTTCGCTTTTTCCCGCCTCCGGGCCACTTCCTTACCATGCCTCTTCACGACTGCCTTCTTATGAACCATTTCCACGCCTAGTCCAAACTAAACAATCCTAATGTGCACAAAAGATACCCGTTTAACATCCAAAGCGGGATTTCAAAACAACCAAACCACAACCACCACCATAACCATCACCAAACAATCCATTCATCACCCATCACAACACCACATCACCAAAAAAGAGAGCGAAAGAAACACCAAAACCAGAAAAAAAATAAATTAAGGTAACATTCAAGAAAACGAGCCGACCCAAAGATCGAACTCACAAAAACATGAATGAAATCTAGAAAAGTTGTTACTAGCTTACCGAGTAGGGTGAGTAGATGTTGATTGAGGTGAAAACGAGTCCAAACAACACAAAATTGACCTCCAAAATCAAATTTTTCTTCCAAAAAGTCGGACTGCAATGGGGTCTGATTCTCCAAAAATATCGTGTTTTGGGGATTTGGTTATGAAAATCAAAGGGAGGGTATCAAGGCGGCTGTAGCACTTTGAATCGCTCAAAGCGGTTTAGAATCGGCGATTTTAGGGCAAAAGGAGGGAGAGGAAGCGGTTTTGCTTTTTGAAATCTGAAAAATGAAGGTTCACTCGAAGAAGGGGTATATATAGGCGAGGGTTGGGCGCTTCGTCCAACTTCGGTGGGCGGGCGTCCACTGGGAAATCGAGATGAATCGGGCGGGCGTCCGCTTATTAGACGCTTCGTCCAAGAGTTTGAATCACATCTGAGATTGGAGGAATAAATCGAGGCGGGCGTCGAGGCTTAGTGGGCGCCGTCCTAAATTAGTCAAGGCGGACGGGCGTCGGGGATTACGGGCGGGCGTCCAAGCGATATAAGTGAAAAAATATAAAATTTCCATACAAATCAAATTCAAAATTGCCCTTTCTTATTAAACTTATATAAAACTTCAAAAATACAAATAAAAATCAAATGAAGTACATAAAATTACTAGAAAATAAATCAAAACAGATGGAAAACAAAGGGGTTGCCTCCCACTCGCGCTTTTGTTTTACGTCGTTTGCTCGACGAAACATCCTAAGAACGCTAGTCATCATAAATGTCCGACCAATCGATCACTCGAATGAGACGGCGGAGCATGTCAATCGCCGGAGGAAGTCATACTCATCTTGTAAACCCCAGTCCTCACCAAACACATCAACACCTCGAAAGTGCTCGACTTGCAAAGACTGGCGCTAAATCTGTCGAAGATCGGATCATTGAGGATGGTGTAAGGGCGTCCCTAGAGCTGCTCAGAACTCCTCGGTAGTAAAGTCTCCACCTCCCGAACTACGGGAACAATGAGAACATAGGTGACCGTCTTGACGCGGGTACTAATGTCAAAATCTACGTGCAAAACGATGGTTCCTCCCGGTCCGTCATCTACAGGTAATGAGTGGAATCCTCCTAGGAAAGGTAACTCCTCTGGCTGAACACCGAAATCCATATCTAGAAAGCACAACTAACTGATAGATAAAAACAAAAACTTAATAAGGCTAAAATCGAATAAACTAAACTTAAATACTAACACTATCAAAGCATAAAACAAAAACAACTAAAAGAACGATATCTAGGTTGCCCCTGGTGGCGCTTTTTAGGTTAATGTCGTTAGCTCGACACCGTTTAAAACTCACTGGATCGAGGCCATTTGACTTTTCGCGCCACCACTACCTCGTGTAAGCTCGATCGATGGTGTGGTCTGCAAAAACAACATCTCACACATGGGGTGAAATTTTTAATAGCTTTCCACATACGCTTGAACTTCCCTACGGGTGACCTCCATCCTCTCGAGCCCTCTCGATGACGCTTCAACCGACGCCCCTTTAAAACTCTTCCATATCAAAGACTACCGCTAGAACTTCTTCGTAGGGTCACTTCCGTCATCCTCGGAGAACAAGTCGGGTGATAACTCGCTAAAGTCTTCGACTCGCGGGACACCACATCCGAGAATATCGAAATTTAACAATCAAAGATGTCTCTTTGGGTTCACCAATATAGTGTTTGCACCTTTGACCGTTGACTCAAACGGTTCACCACTATAACCACGAAGTTCTAGAACTCCTCCCGAATGATTTGGAGAATCTCAAAAGGGCCGACCAACGTGTCCTTAACTTTCCAGAAACAGATGTAACCTAGAATTATATAGAAGAACTTGTTCGCCGACATGAAATTCCCTTTTCTTAATCTTAGCATCGTGGAGTAGCTTCATCTTATCCTTACTAATCCTGGCACTTTCATAGGCCTGGAGTCCGATTAAATCCGGCTCATGTAATCTTTGTAGTCGATGCTTCCCACAAGATTGGGAATCAAAGTTCGAAACTTTGTAGCCCAATAAGCTCTATGCTCTAACTCGACAGCGAGATGACATGGTTTCCGTGAGACCATTTGATATGGTGATGTACCCATGGGAGTCTTATAGGTCGCTCGATATGCCCACAAAGACATCATCCAACTTTAGACTCCAGTCTTTCCTATGACTGTTAACAGTCTTCTCCAGGATCTTCTTAATGCTCTGGTTGCTCCTTTCAACCTGACCACTAGTCATAGGATGGTACGGTGTGCCAATTTTATGACGAACACCATACTTCTCAAGTACTTTCTCTGGGTCGGTTGCGAAGTCGTCCCTTCATCACTGATCAAGGCACGTGGACATCCAAACCTCACGAAGATATTCTTCTTTAGAAATTTCATCACCGTCTTATGATCATTGTGAGGAGTGGCTTGGGCCTCCACCCATTTAGACACGTAGTCCACGCAGACTAAGATGTATTTATTACCGCAAGATGATGGGAACGGTCCCATAAAATCGATACCCCATACATCAAAGACTTCGCGATTCGAGGATGGGTTTTAAAGGCATGTCAAAACGCCTTGTCGAGTACCGGTTCTTTGGCACCTATCACAAGCTTTACGAAAGCTTCCGTATCTTTAAAGATCGTAGGCCAATAGAAACCGGATTGAAATATCTTAGCAACGGTTTTCCAAGGACCAAAGTGACCTCCTGTGGGTCCACTGTGGCACCTTTGCTCAATGATGTCACGTTGCTCGATTACGAATACATCTCCTAAGCAAACCATCTTTCTGAGATCTTGAAAAGATAAGGTTCATCCCAAACGAAATATTTTAAATCCGAGAAGAACTTTTTCTTCTCCTCGATAAGACATCTACGGATCGAGATAACGGCCATGAAGGTAGTTTACAATGGGAGAATACCATGGAACATCGGGAGCGCCATCGATCAACATGATGTTCTCTAGAAAGTAAAGATCTATATCATCCGGTTCATTCTTTTCCTCACTTAACGATCTAGAGACGTGATCCGCCACTACATTTTCACTTGCTTTTTGTCCTTAATTTGAACGTCAAACTCTTGTAGGGTCAATATCCAACGTAGTAAGCGCGGTTTAGCCTCTTTCTTAGTCATCGTAACGCATAAGCGGCGTGATCATCCACCCACGATCACTTGAGCTCCTAACAAGTAACTCTGAAACTTGTCCATAGCAAAGACTACGGCTAGTAGTTCCTTTTCGCAGTAGTATAGTTAACTTGAGAGGGTTCAATGTGTGGCTTATGCGTAATAGATAGGCGGAACTTTCCCTTGATCTTTTGCCCTGAAACGGCACCAACAAAGATAGTTTGATCGTCATTAAAGCTCAAATGGTAGGTTCCAACAAAGCGATATAAGAATTGGAGCAGATATTAAACGATCCTTAAGCTCCTCAAACGCTTGCTTGCAGCTCTCATCAAAATTAAACTCAACGTCTTCCTTTAGTAAAGTGGACAGGGGCTTGGCTATCTTGGAGAAATCTTGAATGAACCTTCTGTAGAAGCCGACGTGTCCAAGAAAACCTCTCACTTCGCGCGCATTTCTAGGGTAGCTCATCTTCTCAATAGCTTCTACTTTTGCCCTGTCAACTTCTATACCTTTGGCGGAGATCTTGTGGCTGATGTATTATTTTTATATGATTGAATTTACGTAATTTTATTATGTTTTGTTGACAAATTCTATGTAAAATATCTAAAATTATGATATAATTAGTATAAAATATTAATCTTTGTAGTTTAGTATAGTTAGTAGTAAAAGTTAGTATTTATAATAAAAATTGTAGTTTTGTACCGGTTTTAGTAACCGGGATATTGTGTCTATTTTACACGGGTATTTTGTTTTATTTCATTGCGAATCCTAAGATGAATCAAATCCTTAGTATCGACATTTTTGAAGTCAATACAAGTCGGTGAAAGGAAGTTATAAAGCGTCCACCGATATAAATGATCAAGGAATAATTGTTTCTAAATCTCAAAAAGGACGTATAATACAAATGGCTCATCGAGAGTATGTTTTCGAAGAAGTGGTCTTGATGAAAGTTGTAGAGAATTCAACGAGCTTTTCAACGGAAGTTCGATTATGTCATTCGATATCGAGAATTCAAGTTACGATTTTTAGAAGATTAACGTGTGTAATTATATATAATTATATATATAATTACACAAAGACAAGTAATGATTATGTGTAACATGGGGAACATGTTGAGGACAAGCTGAAATGATTAGCATCATTACACCGACCGATCCGGCAAATTTTCAGGACCGGTCCGGGAAGGAAAGAAAGTCTATAAAAGGAGCATCAGAGGCTTCATTTGGAGTGTACCAATATATATACACAATATTCTATATATATTCTCTCCTCTTCTTTCTCTTTTCTTCTCCTTTCTTAGTTTGTAAATAGGCTTTATGCCAAAATAATGTAGTAGTAGTAATGGGTAGTAATGCTCGGGAAATTCTCGAAGGTTCGGTGTTCTTTGAAATCGTTATAAAATCTGGAAAAAGACGATTTACGAATCAAGCATGTCGGGTAATTTCTATAATAATTATGTTTATGTTTGTTATTTTCTTCTTTTTAGTTTTTATAATGTTATTAGGCTAGATCTAATAACTAGCCAAAGTTATGTAATCGTATTATTTCGATCTTTTCGTTAAAAGAATGATGTTAAAATAAAATGACTAAAATTGAGTAAAATGAATCTTTTTCTATTTCGCTACGTAATGATAATATATTCGAATGAAGTAATCAATCATAATGAATACTACATATAACTCAAGCAATGAACCCGACCGGAGAAGTCGATATGAGTAAAAATAGAAAAACCGGAGGGTAAAAATGGCCGTCTGATTAACGGAATCCTATTTCCTACCCGGGGGCAGATTTGTCCTAATAAAACAAATCTTATTAAAATTTGTATTCGAGATCTTAATAATGTTAAAATCACAGTTTAATTGAAACTACACCGTTTGTATTAAATCGATCCGCTTGACAACCGGAGCCTCTTGAATAACATCGGCCATTTGACAAATGGAATCACCTCTTTTATCCGGGGTAGATTTGTACTTGCACTGTTTTTTGACTAACTAAGTTTAGCATGGGGCGATTGTGGACCTTGGGTGATGACTTTTGACATATGACAATTTCATACGCCTGTGTGAGGAGGAATTGTTGACATTAGAGTACACCGTTTCATTCACTCAATTTGACCTAAAAAGGAAGATCGAACACATTCTATTAATCGAAGAGATCGAATAAATTAATTACATATACTTTGGCTAGTCTAGTCTATAAATTATATATTGGTATCTATATATTTATATATATATATATATTTTACTATTTATGTACATCTATATATATTTATATATCTATATATATTATATTAAAATAACTTTTAAATTACGCATTTATTTTATGTTAATTAGAGTCGTAGTAATCTGTGTTATAAAATTGCGGTTTAGATCGAGTTAATAGCAGCTCTTTGGTGTTTAACCACACTTAAAAGAATTACCACTTTTTTCCCTGAGGATTCGACACCTGACTCACCACTTTATCACTACAATTTGACCCGGTACACTGCCGGTTAGGATCCGTCTAACCTAGAAAAGGTCTGTCCTCTTCTTGACGCCGTTTCTAAGGTCTGGTTTGGTGACGTCAGCTTTCTGGCGCCGTTGCCGGGAAACAAAGTCGCTATTTTTTTGTGTCTATGGTTACTACTTGTATTAGTTAAAAATTCTCGAGGATAAACCAACACTCTTCTTATCACATTTCTTTTTTATTTTTAGTTGGTATCTACTTTCTTTTAGTACCAATTTTCTTCTTCTTTAAAACTCGAGCATTTTTCTATTTTAATTAGTTGATGACCAGAAGCGGTAAAGCCTCACTTACTCCTTATAAGCCTGATATAAACGCTTACGAAAAGCAGTTGCGGATAGAGAGTAAACGTGGTCAACCCAGCTTAGGACTCCTTGGAAAATCTCCAACGGAATCATCTTCTAATAAAAATAAAGAAATGGTCAAGGTAGTGATGAAACAAACGAACAGAGGCTAGATCATGCTTTAGGGCATGGACAAAACCCTGTTAATATTAATAATAATCAGAATAATAATAATAGGAACAATCAAGATCGGAACCAGAATAATCGTAACAATCCGCCAAACCCGAGACCTATCTGTGATCAAACTGTAAGGAGAAACCAGACTAATAATCCCATACTTTTACCGAATGAAGGAGCGAATAATTTCGAAATTAAGTCTCATCTTTTTGGTTTAATTGACGCAAGAGCCCAATTTCTAGGAGAAGATGATGAAGATCCACATCATCATCTCTATCTGTTTGAAGAATCGTGCAATACAAACCAAAAGTCAAGGTGCTCATAAGGAATTAACAAGGATGACTATGTTTCCTTTTTCTTTAAAAGGAAGAGCCGAGATTGGTTTATGTCTCTTCCACACCATTCGTTAACTAGTTGGGAGGATATTCAAACTGAATTTACAAACAATATTTCACTCCAGACGGAATTTGGAATTAAAAGTCGAGGTTGCTAATTTTAGACAAGGATCTCAAGAAACACTTGGGAATGCGTGGGAAAGGTTTAAAAATTGTTAAGAGCTTGTCCCGATCATGGTTATTCCTTAGATATGCAAATTCAACTTTTCCGTCAGTAAATTAAGAAAAGATTCACGTGCGATGTAGATCATGCATGTGGTGGTTCGTTAATGATGAGTGAAGCTCAAACAGCTTCTTTATGCTATAGAAAAGATTTCTAAAAACAACGTAATGTGGGAAACCGGCTCTAGTACTAGAAAAGTAGCTTTTGCGAAGGATGTACGTCAAATACGGAAGTTCTAGCACATTTGGAGAATTTAAGTAGAAAGTTTGATGGATTACAACAAGGTAAGAATCAAAATTCGTAAAATAGTACTCAACCGAATACTCAAATTATGATAATGTGTCATTAGGGATAGAAGAACCAACAGGATATTCAAAAGAGGAAGTGAGTTTTCTTCAAGAAGATAGGAATTTGAATAATGCATATTCAAACTCATTTAATGCTATTAGAAGAGACCACCCAACTTTTAGATGGTCTCAAAACCCTAGTAAGCCAGACAACCGCCATATCGATTCAAAGATAAGAATATGAATAATAATCAAGTTTATCAAGGAAATACATCTAATCGAATTTACAATCATTACCAAGATCTTATCCTCAACATACCACTCAAAGTATACCAAGAACTCAAAGTTCAACTCAACTGCGAGAGGGGGTTGAAAAATGGGAAAAAGCGATGGAAAATATGATGGGTGTAGTATCTACTCAAGCTAAGAATATGGAAACAATGATGACTTCTATAGGTTCGATCAAGAAGGGACATGAGTACAATGAAAACATCTATGAGTGGACATGATACCGAATGAGAACGATAGAAGCTTCATTAAGAAATATGGAAGATCATTTGAGTAGGGAAGGTGAACGTAACAACAATAGACCTCCCGGAGGATTACCAAGTAATCTTGAAAAGAAACCCAAGAGAGGTGAATGTTGTAGTTACGAGAAGTAGGAAACTCTATGGTAGTAATGGAGTAGAAAACTTGGGAATAATGAAGTAGAAAATGATTTAGATAACAATGAAGAGACTAAAGATGAACTTGAATTTACTGATGAGGAAGAAGAAATTATAGAGAAATTCTTGAAAAGGAATAGAAGTTTGGAACCTGAGAAGGAAGGTGAAAAATGGGTAAAAATCCCTAGAATTTTGAAAGACCCCATGGATAAAGATTTAAGGAATCTATTTAAGGAACATGTTAGAGTAGAAGATAAAGAAAACAAGGATGAGAAACAGGAAGAACTGAAGGAATATGAAGTAGAGTTTGATTCAGGGAACAAATTAAAAGAAAAAAGTCAAGAACCTGAAACATGGCGATCAAGTAATACTCCAAAGGATAAAGGAAAAGAGAAAATGACTTCGAAACCAAAGGTTATAGATTTAGAGTCTTTACCTTTTCCACCTAAAGATCAAATTAAAAGGATTAAGACTGATCAGAAGTATGCTCGTTTCCTTGATACTTTTCGTCATATTAATGTTAATATCCCTGTTATCGAAGCTCTGATAAATATGCCTACCTATGGAAAGTTTTTGAAAGATATACTATCAAATAAGAAAAATTAGAGGAATATGAGAATATATGCCTAAATGAAGAATGTTACTGCACTGCAAGAAAGATAAGTTACCACCTAAACTAAAAGATCCTGGAAGTTTTACGATTCCGTGTGAAATTGGAGGATTTTTGTTTAAGAAGGTCTTATGTGATCTCTGGGAGCTAGTATAAATCTCATGTCTTATGAGGATTATAGAAAGCTAGGCATAGGAAAGCTTACTAAGATCAAATGACTCTGCAAATGGCGAGATGGATCGATTAAGTACCCTAAAGGAATTATTGAGGACGTATTGGTTAAAGTAGACAAGTTCTATTTTCCAAGTAGACTTTGTAGTTATGGAAATGGAAGAAGGATTTTCAAATGCCCGCTTATCTTAGGGCGTCCATTTCTAGCTACAGGGAGAACTTTAATCGATGTTCGAAAGGAGAATTAATTTTGAGAGTCAATGAAGATGAAGTTGCTTTCAATATTTTCAAAGCTATGAACCATCAATACACATCACCAGAATCATGTTCTTTTATAGAAGATATTCATTCTGTCTATGATAATCAGTTACCAACTTTTGAAGATAGATTAGAGGAATGTTTAACTTTATCTATCTATAAAGAAGATGAGGAAGACATTGAAATGAAAGAGATAATCCTTTCTCTAGATAAAGGAAGTTTTACTTTTAAACCACCATGGCATAAGTATTTAGAATTAGAACTAGAAGGACCAGTTCTTAAATCATCAATAGAAGATCCGCCTAAGAATCTGGAATTGAAACCGTTACCTTTAAATCAGAAATATGCTTTTCTTGAAAATGATAACCTTTTACCAGTTATTATTTCATCAACTTTAACGAAGCAACAGGAAGATCAATTACTAGGAATGTTGAAAAAGCATAAGAAAGCTTTTGGATGGACAGTTGCTGATATTCGAGGTATTAGTCCTGAGATATGTGTTCATAAGATAATTACGAAAGAAGATGCTAAACCTTGTATTCAACATAGCGCCGCCCTCAACCCTAATTTACAGATTAATCGTTAAGAAAGAGGTTATTAAGCTATTAGAAATGGGAATAATTTTTCCTATATCGGATAATGAATGGGTAAGTCCAACTCAAGTTGTACCAAAGAAAGGAGGTTTCACAAAGTGAAAGAGAATGATAAGAATGAATGGATTCCAACAAGGGAAATTACAGGATATCGAATGTGCATTGATTTTAGAAAACTAAATGATCATACTAAGAAAGATCATCATCCACTTCCATTCATAGTACAAATGTTGGAACGTTTAAGTGGTCATAAGTATTACTGTTTCTTAGATGGTTATTCGGGATATTTACTGATTTTCATTGCGTGAGAGGGAGATAGGAAAAGACTACTTTCACTTGTCCTTATGGAACTTTATGTATAAAAGAATGCCGTTTGGTTTATGTAATGCTCCAGCTACTTTCCAAAGATGTATGATGTCTATATTTTCTGATATGGTTGAGAAATTCTTAGAAATTTTTATGGACGACTTTAGTGTTTACGGAGACTCTTTTAATGGCTGTTTGTTACACTTAGAACGAGTGTTACAACGCTGTGAGGATACCAATTTAGTGCTTAACTCGGGAAAAATGTCATTTAATGGTATCGAAGGAATTGTACTAGTCATAGAATCTCTCAAGTAGAATTGAAGTTGATAAAGCTAAAGTCGAGGTAATCGAAAAATTGCCTCCACCGCTAATCTAAGAACGTTAAGAGGATTTCTTGGACATGCAGGATTTTATAGGAGATTTATTGCAGATTTTTCAAAGATAGCAAAGCCTCTAAGTCATTTGCTTGAAAAAGAAGTATCTTTTAATTTTGATAGTAAATGTATGGAAGCATTTAAGACCCTGAAAGCGAAGTTGATTATCGCACCAAGATTGGTGGCACCAAACCGGATTTACCTTTTGAGATTATGTGTGATGCAAGCGATTTAGCTGTAGGAGCTGTTTTAGGTCAAAAGGTATAATAGAATTCTCAAAGCTATTTACTATGCATCTCATACGTTAAATGCACTCAACTAAACTATGCAACTACTGAAAAAAGAATCTGTTAATGTAATTTTTGCCTTAGATAAGTTTAGATCGTATATTGTTGGCTCTAAGGTAATAGTTTATACAGACCATTCAAATTGAAATATTTATTGAGTAAGAAAGATGCTAAACCACGCCTTCTTAGATGGATTCTTCTACTTCAAGAATTTGATATTGAGATTAAAGATAAAAAGGAAGTGAGAATGTAGTAGCGGATCATCTAAGTAGAATGGAAACCGAGGAAGAAATAGGAAATGAAATTAAGGATTCATTTCTGATGAACAACTGCTTTAGAATCGATATGCCTTCAACCATGCAGGTTATTAAAGAAAAGAATTCCTTCTAAGGAAAATTCACCTTGGTTTGGAGATATCATTAACTACTTAACTTTGTGATTACATTCCGTCTCATTGGACTTGGCAATGTAAAAAGAAGTTCTTTTATGACTTAAAATTTTATTCTTGGGAGGAACCAGATCTCTTCCGTAAATGTTCGGATGGAATAATCGAAAAATGTGTGCCTGATAATGAAATTTTAAGTGTTTTATCGCTTTGTCATGATCGTGAGGCGGGGAGGTCATCATGGAGGATGGAAAACTGCTTTTAAAGTCTTGCAATGTGGTTTTTATTGGCCTACACTTTATAAAGATGCGTATACGTATGTTAAATCTTGTGAGTCTTGTCAAAAATGGGGAAATGTATCTAAAAAACATGAAATGCCTATGCAACCTATTTTAGAATGTGAGTTATTTGATGTTTGGGGTATAGATTTCATGGGACCTTTCCCTATATCTTTTGGAAAAAGATTTATTCTTGTAATGGTAGATTATGTTTCGAAATGGGTAGAAGCTGAAGCTCTTCCCACTAATGATACCAAAGTTGTTATACGATTCCTTAAAAAGAATATATTTACACGTTATGGCATTCTAGTATGATCATTAGTGATAGAGGTTCGCACTTTTGCAATCGACCATTTACTAAGTTAATTGAAAAATATGGTGTAACGCATAAGTTAGGAACGCCTTATCATCCGCAAACCGGTGGTCGTGTGAGGTGTCAAATAGAGAGATTAAAAGAATCATAGAAAAACAAGTGGATTCAAACCGTAAAAGCTGGCGCTTAGATTAGATGATGCGTTATGGGCATACGTAATACTTTTAAAACTCCAATTGGTCATTCTCCTACAAATTAGTCTTTGGTAAATCTTGTCATCTCCCAAAGAGAGTTAGAACACCGAGCATTCTCGGGCTATTAGATTTTTAAATTTCGATCCTAAGGTGTCAGTGATCATAGATTACTTGATTAATGAATTAGAAGAATTTACGCCTTGATTCATATGAAAATGCTCGAATCTACAAGGAACGCATGAAAATCGTTCCATGATAAGAGAATATATAGTCGTGAGTTCCATGTAGGTGATCGAGTGTTATTGTACAATTCACGTTTGAAGTTGTTTCGAGTAAGCTTAAATCACGATGGATGTGACCATTTAAAGTAACACGAGTTTATAAATCTGAGTCGTTGAACTAATCGATGGGAATACAACTTTTTAGCCAATGGTCACAGGGTGAAGCTATTTACGGAAGGTGAAGAAATCTCTACGATAAATGAAGTGATATTGCCGATCGACCCTCCGAAAGACTAAAAAGCGATTAAGGTTTTAAAAGCGGAAAGTATCAAATCACCAGGTTTTATCTTTACTTTTTATGTCTAAACTAGTTTCGTCTTTTACCGGATGTACGTAAAAACCTGGATGTCTTTTTTAGATAGATTAGGAGTTTTTGTTTTGCTTTTAAAGTTTGGTTTTAATAGAGATATCGCTTTACTATGTGGGCCTTAGTTTTTGAACAGAACAAGCAATTGTTGAGAGAAAAAATTGAAAGAAGTTTGTAATGGTACGTCAAGAAGCTCGATAAAGAGAAGGGCTAAGTTTTTAAGGAAGTGCGTAATCAGGGAAAAATTGAACACAATGGGCGATGTGGGAAAAATTTAACTCAATCTCGAGTGAGTGTTTGAATGTAATTAAGAAGGAACGATTAGGTGGTTAACCGAAAATCCCGATGGACTTCAAGACTTAATTCAAACGCTACATTTCTAGGATATAGTTTGCTTGAAAGGTATGTTAGAAATCCTGAGTTTGTAGAAATTGAAGAATTAGAAACCCGTAGGTTCAAATATTTTATTGTTTTTAGTTTTATAAAATTTTTGCATAACTTTGAAAATCTTATAAAATTGGATCTTTATAAAATTAAGGAGTTTTATAAAAGTTTTATAAAAAGTTTTTTAAGTTTTTAGATATTTTATAAGAATTAATAGAAATTTATTGAATTTTTATAAACTTTTAAATAAGTTTTATAAAAATTTTATAAATTTTGAGAAATTGTTATAAAATTTATGAATTTTATTTTCTATTTTTATTAAGTTTTTATTGAGTTTTATAAGTTTTATATCAAAAATCCAAAAAAATAAAAAATTTCGAAAAAAAGCATAAAAATTGCATACGGACCGATCCGGCCCTTACACCGGACCGATCCGGGATCGATTTAACCTAAAGGGACGGGGACACTTTCTTCTTCCTCATTTCCACCTCTTTTCAGCAGCAGCCGCACTACACCTCCTCCACTTCGAATTTTTTTTCTTTTTTTCCTCAAAAATACAAATTACACTACACCATTACATACATTCTTTCTCTTTTACTCTCCTCTCTTCAACACAAGTGAAGAATTTGAAAAAGATCGAACACAAGCTCCATTTCATCCCGGAGGCTTATACGACTTTTCCGGCCACTTTTCACGGTTTTTGTTCATTATAAGGTATAATTTGTTTACTCTAGTTGTCAATTTCATAATTTTTATAATTTTTAGATTTATTTTCAACTGTTTTGAATTTTTCGTGTGTTGTGACATTTTATTTTGTGTTGTTTTTCTGTTGTTTTTATTGTTGTTTTGTCAATTCAATATCGTAGAATGGCCTCATCCAAATAAAATTCTCTAAGAAAAGAAAGCCTAATATTCCAATAGAAATACCAATCGTAGAATTAAGAGATTTAACACCGGAAGAAGAATCATTAGTTTTGTCTTTCATGACTTCACCTCAAGCTAAGAATGCTTATAAAAATATCTATAGTAAATGTGGAGTTGTGTTGGAAAGAGGCTTAGATTTTGATGACTTAGGAGAGAGGTTAGGCGTATTTTTTGCGAGACGCCAATGGTTGGATTTTGCACTCAAAGGACAGAGAGATCAATACTACCTTAGTGGCGAGAATTTTATGCGCTTTGTCTACTTTGACACCCACCGAGGGTAGTATGATGTAGTCTATTCCCCTTAGGTCTGAGACATGTTTCTTTTAGTCCGGAACTGATTAATCTTTGCTTTAGGAGTAGAAGTTTTTCCAGATGAAGAAGATTATAGAGTTTGTTTATGGATTAGATGATCCCGCTATGTATGAAGCGGATTGCCTCTGAGCTCGTGAGGGAGTTTGATGCTACAAAGCAGAGTGGGTGGACAAATGATTTAATTATGGGAAATGTTTTAGAGATCTGAGGGCAATCAAAAGATTTTTGAGCCATACTCTATCCCACTACCAAACACACCGCCTTTGGTAAAGAAGATTTATGCATTACTTGGGCGATGATTCATGATATTAAGGTGGATGTGGGGAAAATCATGTATAGAAGGGTTTTCGAGTTTATTGTTACTGCCAAAGCAGGGAGTCACATGTACTTTCCTGGCTTTATTTCCGATTTATGTCGTGAGATCAGAGTTCCTTTTTCCGCCTAACGACAAGTTGATGATGGCAGATGAGTCCCTGATAGGCCCTAGTCTGAGGAGGTCTCCAGAGGGTTCGATAGACTCGATAGTTAGACGTAGTACCCCTCCACCAGCTCCGCCAGTTCCACCAGTTTCATCTTTTTCTGATCAACAGCAGACTTCTCTCCCAAACACTATTACATACGATATGTTTCAATCCTTAGTATCAGATGTAGCCCGAGGACAGGCTAATATGGCTTTGTTTGCTGAGCAGAGTAGGCAGTGGAGTGATGATTTACGTAGAGGGATGCTGAGACATGAGCAGATGCATCTTGATCCTTCTTTCGATAGAATCGCCTATCCGCCTGTCAATCTAACCCAGATACGTTACTGTAATGGATAGCACCTATTCCACCATCTCGAGCTTTCATCATATGCCAAATCCTTTTGAAGCCGCCTAGTGGTCGTGGTGTCTTTTATACAGGTTCTCAGGGTGCAGTTACATCTAGCTGGGGAGGATTTTCAGATTTTGCAAGGATGACGTCAAGTATGAGTTCGATGGATCTCGACGCTTCGATTCGGATCACGACTACGTTTCCACAAACGCCACGCCATCGGTTCAAGTATGAATGATCCAGCTTTACATCGCCGATGATGATGATGTTGACATTATTTGATTTTAAACAACTTATATTATTTCTAAACATTTTATGACTGTTTATTTTATTTTCTGCATTTTAACTTTAGTTGATAAGTTTGATAGTTTGATAAGTTTTCGATTTCATTAATCATATTCTGTCGTAGTCGTAAATTTATAGTATTTAAATATTTCATAAAAAATCAAAAATCTAAAAATATATTTATCATTCGCATGTAGTATTCGTGTGTCGCTTTATCCGTGACGTTGAGATAATATTGAACAAAGTTAATTTTTATAGCTTTATAGCTTTATAGCTTCTCAAATAGCATGAAGGCTATTAAGTTGAACAAAGCAAACTTGAACTTTACAACCTTCATACGGTAAAAATCTTAAAGCCGGACCGGTCCGCCATTTTTGAGACCGATCCGGGAATAAAATCGCTTAGTCATACCGAAAGTGTTAGTATGCATGCACGTGTACTCTAATTTTTATCCATTTAAGGACGAGAGGTTGAAAGTAAAATTTGCCAATTCACTCACTACTTTCAATCCTTTTCTTTTATCTGCATCTGTTTAAACTAAAATGTCAAACCGATCATCACCATCACAATTCATACGATCCGGAGGCGCTTGATGTTTTTGTCCCGGAGTCTAATGCTTCAAATGTTAATTTGTTGGTGAATGCGAGGTTTGCAAATTCTCCTATATTGATGGAAAGGGTATCAATTTTGAAAAAATTGATCGTTCGAAGGATTTAATTCGTAATCAAGGATGGAAAAAATTTGTTAAGCAACCTCGAGGAAGAATTAATGTTTCTATTGTTAGGGAGTTTTATTCACTTCTTTCTCTTCTGTTGATACGGTAGATCCGTCACACCTTATATCTGCTTCGTGGTACACTTATTCACTGTCACCTCATATTATCAATCATATCTACGAGATACCGATTTTCAATCAAATCCATAATCTTCATTATGAATATCAATAGGGATTAGTGAACTCTTGTCATGTTGTTAACTATGTCACGGAAGCTTTTCCGTATCTGCTTTCTGAGTTCGATCAAAATTACGACTCTACCACTTCACCGCCGCTTCATCCGAGAGAGCATGGAAACACTTCATTAACTCACGAGTCTATCCGACTAGTGACTTTGCATGGGTTAGTGATAGTGAGATACTTCAGTTGTTTGCATTAATAACTGGAGCTTATGTGGACTGGGGGATTTTGATTTTTAGGACGGCAGTAAACTTTGCAAAGGGAACGGTATAATAATGGAAGGCCAATGCCTTTTGCTTGGTTAATTTCAAGGTTATGTATTCATTTGAATGAAGTCCTCAAATTGCTTCGATGAGATATATCCGCCTCGTGATTGTCGTAGAGGATTGCTACCGCAGAGAATCCGGGTTGTTCGTCAACTATTTGAGATAGTTGTTAGTGGTTTTATTTAATTTAGTTTAAGTTTGGTTTGCTTTAATAAGTTAAAGTTGCTTAAGGTTAGTAAGTTAATAGTCGCTTTGTTTTATTTTTAGTCCAGAATAGTTTCTTTTTGTTTCATATATATGTTGTTTGATTTTAATATACGTGTGTTATCAATGTTTATAACGATCATCTATAATTTTAATCTAATTTTCGAACCTCCTTTTTCATACTTATTGAACATCGGGACGATGTCACTTCGTAAGTGGGGAGTAGAGTTAGGTTTGAAAATTCATTAAAATTTTCGAAAAAATTAAAAAATAATTATAAAATATAATTTTTTTCATATAAATTAGTACTTTAATTACTTATTTCTTAGTTTTAATTTTTCTTGAATAATTTAAGTTGGTTAATATATGAATAAAAATGATATAATTCGAGAGGATTAATTTTTGATTTAGTAAAATATATTAGATATATAATGAATATGTTTTATATCTTTTATAAGATTTTTAAGATTTTGAGTATGTATAACTAAATAATTTTTATCAAATATTTCTTTTATGGAATTATTCAAGTAATTTTTATATTTATAAATAAATTTTTAGATAATTTTCTTTTTAAGATTAATTATGAATTTGGAATCAAAAATTAGGAATGATGATTTTTAAAGCACCACAAAATATAACTATAAATAAATAACTCTACCTGAATAAAATTTCCAATTTTGACCCCACCTCACCTTTTTTAAAGAGTGATCAAGACCTCACTCGAATTTAGCCATTTTCCGACCTTTAGCTTGTTTTTTGTCTACATTTCTTTGACATCCTTCGAGTTTATACGCATTTATGAGAGAGATGATGACAGAAAAAAAGTTAAGAGTTGAGAAAAATGGTATATCTTTGAGATTGGAATGAGTTCGAGATATGTTAATGTCTTATGAAAAATTTATATTAGGAACAAAGCACCATTTTTACACGAAATAAATCGAATATCAAGTATCTTCCTATCTTTGATCGACCAAATATATGTCCGATGATAGTAGTCCAAATTTGTAGGGATTATCTCGAAATGTCCTATTCTTTGAGAATGAAGGCATAAGTCGAATTAAAAGATCTCAAGAATGATTACGTGTTTAAGAAACCGGACTCGTAATTTTAGATCGAAAGAGTAGTACTCCGATCAATCTTGATGAAGCAATTGCTTGTGAATTTGATTATTTACACACACTCACGCTTTAGTTCTTAATGTTAAAAAAAAAAAAAAAAAAAAAAAAAAGAAGAGAGAAAATCAAAAAATAGTTGGAATAAAAAGGATGTTACTAATCGAATCTGCTTTTGATCAAGAATGTGAAGACGTAGACGCATTTACTTACATCTTTCTCTTTCGATTTCCTTTTCTATCTTTCGATTAACCAATGTCCTATCCTAATATATTAAGCCACTATGTCTTCTATCTCACTTAGTTAATGATTCCGTAAATTGTAATAATCGAGATAGAAAGTATTTCTAAAATTTTATTTATATTTCTCGAATTATTGCATGCATGTTTCCATCTAATTCATATTTGATACTTAATTCATTTAAGTTATATAATCTCCCTTTCTTAAATTTCTATAAAATTTATAAATTATATGTTTTTAATATTGACGATATATATTACTTTTGAAATTTTAATCTAATCAATTATATTATCTCATTATATATATATTACGCTTATTTTTGCTCAGGACGATCAAAAGCTAAGTGGGAGTAATTTGATGTATTATTTTTATATGATTGAATTTACGTAATTTTATTATGTTTTGTTGACAAATTCTATGTAAAATATCTAAAATTATGATATAATTAGTATAAAATATTAATCTTTGTAGTTTAGTATAGTTAGTAGTAAAAGTTAGTATTTATAATAAAAATTGTAGTTTTTGTACGGTTTTAGTAACCGGGATATTGTGTCTATTTTACACGGGTATTTTGTTTTTATTTCATTGCGTAATCCTAAGATGAATCAAAATCCAGTATCGACATTTTTTGAAGTCAATACAAGTCGGTGAAAGGAAGTTATAAAGCGTCACCGATATAAATGATCAAGGAATAATTGTTTCTAAATCTCGAAAAGGACGTATAATACAAATGGCTCATCGAGTATGTTTTCAAGAAGTGGTCTTGATGAAAGTTGTAGAGAATTCAACGAGCTTTTCAACGGAAGTTCGATTATGTCATTCGATATCGAGAATTCAAGTTACGATTTTTAGAAGATTAACTGTAAATTATATATAATTATATATATAATTACACAAAGACAAGTAATGATTATGTAACATACATGGGGAACATGTTGAGGACAAGCTGAAATGATTAGCATCATTACACCGGACCGATCCGCAAATTTTCGTGACCGGTCCGGGAAGGAAGAAAGTCTATAAAAGGGGGCGTATCGAGGCTTCATTTGGAGTGTACCAATATATATACACAATATTCTATATATATTCTCTCCCTCTTCTTTCTCTTTTTCTTCTCCTTTCTTAGTTTGTAAATAGGCTTTATGCCAAAATAATGTAGTAGTAGTACGGTAGTAATGCTCGGGAAATTCTCGAAGGTTCGGTGTTGCTGAAATCGTTATAAAATCTGGAAAAAGACGATTTCTGAATCAGCAGTTGTAATCGGGTAATTTCTATAATAATTATGTTTATGTTTGTTATTTTCTTCTTTTTAGTTTTTATAATGTTATTAGGCTAGATCTAATAACTAGCCAAAGTTATGTAATCGTATTATTTCGATCTTTTCGTTAAAAAGAATGATGTTAAAATAAAATGACTAAAATTGAGTAAAATGAATCTTTTTCTATTTCGCTACGTAATGATAATATATTCGGAATGAAGTAATCAATCATAATGAATACTACATATAACTTGGCGATGAACTCACCCGGAGAAGTCGAGGATATGAGTAAAAATAGAAAACCGGAGGGTAAAAATGGCCGTCGATTAACGGAATCCTATTTCCTACCCGAAGCGATTTGTCCTAATAAAACAAATCTTATTAAAATTTGTATTCGAGATCTTAATAATGTTAAAATCACGCTTTAATTGAAACTACACCGTTTGTATTAAATCGATCCGCTTGACAACCGGAGCCTCTTGAATAACATCGGCCATTTGACAAATGGAATCACCTCTTTTATCCGGGGTAGATTTGTACTCGGTACCTGTTTTGACTAACTAAGTTTAGCATGGGGCAGTTGTGGACCTTGGACTGATGACTTTTGACATATGACAATTTCATACGCTCGTGTGAGGAGGAATTGTTGACATTAGGAGTACACCGTTTCATTCACTCAATTTGACCTAAAAAAGGAAGATCGAACACATTCTATTAATCGAAGAGATCGAATAAATTAATTACATATACTTTGGCTAGTCTAGTCTATAAATTATATATTGGTATCTATATATTTATATATATATATATATTTTACTATTTATGTACATCTATATATATTTATATATCTATATATATTATATTAAAATAACTTTTAAATTACGCATTTATTTTATGTTAATTAGAGTCGTAGTAATCTGTGTTATAAAATTGCGGTTTAGATCGAGTTAATAGCAGCTCTTTGGTGTTTAACCACACTTAAAAAATTACCACTTTTTTCCTCGAGGATTCGACACTGACTCACCACTTTATCACTACAATTTGACCCGGTACACTTTGCCGGTTAGGATCCGCTAACCTAGAAAAGGTCATCCCCTCTTCTTGACGCCGCTTTCTAAGGTCTCAGTTTGGTGACGTCGGTGGCCAAGAACTATTCCTTCATCTACCATGAAATGGCATTTTTCCCGATTAAGTACTAGGTTCTTTTCACACATCTAGATAACACTGATCAAGATTGTCAAGGCAATCATCAAAAGATCGACCAAAAACGAAAAATCGCCCATATAAAATCTCCATACATTTTTCTACAAGCCCGTCAAAGATGGCTAGCATACATCATTTGAAATGTAGCTGGGGCATTACAGAGACGAACGGCATTCGCCTCAGAGGGCGAATGTACCATAAGCGGCAGTGAAGGTGGTCTTTTCTTGGTCACCGGTGGGTCAATGGGTATCTGAAATATCCTGAATATCCATCTAGAAACAGAGAATCGTGCCCCGCCAGACGCCTTTCGAGCATCCGGTCAATGAATGGAAGGGAAAGTGATCTTTCATGGTTACCTCATTGAGCTTTCGATAATCGATGCATCAGTAACCGAAGAACAAGCCTCAATGCAATTTCCTCTCCCTTCTCATTCTTTTCAATTGTAATTCCACCTTTTTTGGAACTACTTGAGTCGGGAAACCCATTCACTATCCGCGATGGCATAAATGATTCCCATGTCCGAAGTTTAATGATTTCCTTTTAACGACTTCTTGCATATGAGGTTAAGCCTTCACTGGTCGTTTGTCGACACACTTGGCGCCTCATTCGCCTTGATCTTGTGCATGCAGATGTCGGAGATATTCCCTGATATCTCCTACTTGCCAACCAAAAGCTTTTTCATTCTTCTTCAAGACGTTGATCGCCATTTCATTTCCTCTCAGATGGGAAAGCTTGGCAGATATGATTAAAGGAAGCTTGTCACCTTCTCTTAAGAACACATACTTAAGATGTTTAGGTAACGGCTTCAACACCAAATCCGTAGGGGGGGCTTCTAAACTAGACTTGAGATCTCCACTTTTCAACTCAATATCATTGAGTTTACTCTGTGGTCCCACCGCCAAAGCTTCTCCTTCAAACAGTTCTTCCTCAAAATCAGCTGCTAGTTGATCCAGATTCACCCTACCATGAGTATTCAGATTATCAACTAATCGCTCATATTCCGCTTCTACAGCCATGACTTGCTTATCCATATAGTCGGTGAAATCATCCATCATATAATCAATGGAAAAGCCGGTTGGAGGGCCAGAGGGTACTTGAATGGACTTTAAGACATTGTAACTCACCTCTTGGTCACCAACTCGGATAGTCACTTGCCCACCATCGCAGTCGATGAGGGCTCTAGCTGTAGATAAGAAAGGTCTTCCTAGAATCAACGGGACGTTTTCGTCTTTCTCTATATCTAAAACATACCAATCAACTGGAAAGGTAAATCGATCAATCTGAACCAAAACGTCTTTTAGGATTCCTGAAGCTTTCTTAGAGGATCTATCCGCGAATTGTAAACTCATAGTAGTGGGTTCTAGAAGACTTTGTAAACCGAGCTGTTTGCATACGGACATTGGCATAAGGCTTATAGAGGCACCTAGATCACACAAAGAATTTGGGAAGACTAGATCTCCCATTAATACTGTAAGCACGAATTTGCCAGGGTCACCTCTTTTAATTGGTAAGTTTTCATAATTAATCATGGAACAATCCTCACCAATCTGCCTTTCCATGCCTCAAGCTAATTTCTTTTCAAGACACAACATCCTTGATAAATTTTGTATACTTAGGCATCTCGACTAAGACATCCGACAATGGAAGATTCACCTGAGTATTTTTCAAAAGGTTTAGCACCTTTTCGTACTTCTTATCCTCAATCAAGGGAATGTTGCTCTTTCTCGGTGGAAAAGGAAGTTTCTTAAGGTCATCCTCGAGAGAAAACCTTTTCGAGGATGCACTAACACTCTGTCTTCCCGCATCCTTCCAACGAATGGTTTTTTTCAGATTTCTTAGTAGTCGGGGGATCAGCCTCCTGACTTTCGCTTGCTTTTTCAGTCCTCAAAGGATCAGCCACTTGAGGATCACCAAATTCTTCACCTCTCAGGGGATCAGCCACCTGAGTTTTCTCTTGCAGTTGAGGGGAGTGTAGGTGCTCAGCTTCCCCTCCTGCCTTATCAATGGCAGGAGGGGCTAGTGGTTTCCCGGATGGGAAGGACCACTAACTTGAGTACCGCTCCTTAGATTCATTGCACTGGCCTCCTCCTTACCGTATTGAATTGATGGCACAAGGTCAGTACATGGGCCTTTGTTCAAATCAGCCTGAGCAACTTGACCACCCTTTGGATTCTTCTCAGTGAAACTGGGCAGCTGCCCTGGGGGTCTAGAAGCTAACTGCTCAGCCAGTTGCCCAATTTGTCTCTCAAGATTCTTCATCGATCTACTTTGCTCTTCCAACTTAGCCTCAAGATTTGTAGGTTGGGAGGGGCCTTGAGAGTTTTGGAGATTTGGAGCATAGGGCTGGCTGGGCCGACTTTGAAATTGAGAATTTGAATTGGAAGGCCAATTCTGATTGAATTTTTGCGTAGGATTGGAAAAATTCGAGTTTTGATTCTGATTAAACCCAGGGTTTCTGTTGAAATTCTGATTCGAATTAAAATTCGAATTGGGATTGAAATTTGAAGATGGATTAAACCCTTGGTTTTGAAAATTGCCCTGGCCTGGAAACTGATTGAACCTTTGATTGTTCTGGCCATAGAATGCATTCACTTCCGCATTCTGTCCGTTCATAGGGCAGAATTTAGAAGTGTGCCCCACCTCGTCACAATTCTGACATGTGACTTGATTGTACTGCCCATAGTCATGAACAGAGATTTACTTGATAAGGTGCGGGGATTAAATTGACATTGGCCATTCATATGGCCGGTCCGACAAAGACAATTTTACAGTAATACGTAACACCGAGGGTTCATGGAAAAGAGGAAGTTTGATTTATAGGATTGGAAACTTGAGGTGGGGCCATCTCGCTGCAAAGATGGCAATCAAACTTTGTAAATTGACTTCCTCAACCTTGGGAGGAGGAGGTGCTTGAATTGCTTGATAAGAGGGGGCATAGTTATATTTTGCAATGTCCTCAAACAATGCCCATCCCTCATCAGGCGTTTTCTTCAGAAATGCCCCGCCAGAAGAACTATTGACCATGCCTTTTGTAAGCTCGGTCAATCCACTGAAGAATGTATTGACTTGCCTTTCCAGTGGCAAGCCATGGTGGGGGCATTTCCTAAGAAGGGACTTGAATCTCTTCCAACACTCGAAGAAAGATTCATTCTCTTTCTGATAGAATGTGAAAATGTCATTTAAGCACTGGGCCGTCTTTGAAGGTGGAAAATATTGACTCAAGAACTCCTTTTGAGTTCCGCCTGGTGGTGATAGATTCGGAAGGAGAGAGGTGTACCACTCTTTAGCCTCTCCTTTCAAAGAAAAAGGAAAAAGTTTAAGTTTAATAGCATCCTCACTTACTCCTTGGATGCGTGTAGTACCGCATATCTCTAAGAATGTGTGTAAGTGGGTATGCGGATTCTCTGATTGGTAGCCGTGAAAAATTGATGCGTCTTTGCATCATCCGGATAAGTCCTGGCTTCACTCAAAGGTTTGTGCAAGAATGGTTTGGAATAACAATAGCCGGGTTGACCTTGACTTCGCCTGGCATGGCGTAGTCCGCCAATGTACGCTCTATTATTAGCGCCATTATCACAAAATCGGTGATTTCTCTCGCTAGTTGTTCTTCAAGATCTCGCCGCTCGTCGCGCGCGAACCGCAGAACGGAAATTCCGCTGTTTGGCCGACTATGGTTCGCTCGGGTCGTGGGTGTATATTAACGGTCCTTTTGACTCGAGTTTGCATAAACCGGACCAAAAACAAGTGGAACAAAACCTAAAACTAAGAAAGTAAAAGCCTAAATTAAAAATTAAAAGCCTAAAGAAAAGAATGGGAAAGAAGAAAAGGAAACAAAAGTTTTGAAGAAAACAAGACCAGACGGACGTCCAAGAGTTTGGACGGGCGTCCAGATGGAATTGAGATCGGACGGGCGTTTAGTGGTCCAAACGCTCGTCTGAAAGACAAAATACTTGAACGGGCGTCCAAATCTTATGGGCGCTCGTCTAAAGTGAATAAAACAAAAGCAATTGATAATTTTCCAGCGGACGGGCGTCCAATATCCCAGACGCCCGTTTGGTAGCGGGAAAACTAAGAACAGAAGCAGAAATTTGCAGAAAAGAAAAGAAGGTAAGAAAGAACGACAGAAAAAAAAAACAGAAAGACAGACGATCTAATCTCCAAGGAAACTACTAAGGGAAAGTCTTAAACCCTAATTATCTACTTAACAACTACCTAAAACAATTATCAACTAAGAACAGGAATTTAAAACGGATTAAAACAGGAAAACAAAACAAAAACAAACAGAAAAAAACAGGAAAACGAAAACAAAAACTAGACAACCGTCCGGTTCCCCGGCAACGGCGCCAAAAACTTGTCACGGATTTTATCAACACGAAATAAACAAGTAATAATCCGGTTAACCTCAAGTATAAGGATCGTAGTAATAGCGGTTAATGCCGGGTCGATCTTACGGGGAACTAAACGATTGCGATTTCTAGTTTTTATCTAACTAACCTATGTCACGATTACTAAGCTAAATAGCGGATAAAACTGAACGAAATACTGAAAATTAAACTTAACTAAAACATAAAACTGGACAGAAGAGATGATCTAAAGCCAGGAAAGATACGGGCTGCGAACCAATTTAAACTAACTAATCTAAGATGCAGATAAAAGTAAACTAACTAGACAAATTCAAGCTTTTAAGGATTTAAATCAAATTTATAACGAGCAAACGAGGATTGATCCACCTATCCAACAAGCATTGATTCCTATCTCGATTATATTGCGCTTTTATTCAAAGTTGTGATTCACCTCACCTAAACATGAACCCTAATTCCTTAGAAAGTTCATCTATCAATCTATTATCTTCCGATGTAAGATTAACGCGCTTAATAACCAAAGGTGCAAACTTTGTGTTTATAATCTAATAATCGAGACCTATTAACTTCCGTTATGATAGATTCGAATTACTATTCTTATTCATGGTGATCTAGGGTTTATTAAGACTTCCATCAACAATAAACAATCAACACATGCATATCTTCCGATATAAAAGCAAATTAAACATGAATAAGCATGAATAAGAAACAACCTTTATTAAAAACTCACAAGATAATCGAAGAAAACGAAATCAACAATTGTTGGACGGCTTCACAATACTCGTTTGATGAAGCTTTTAGCCTCTGAACATCCTCAAGAACTCAAATTTGCGAAACAATTGCATAAAAAGTAACTAGTGTTTTAATCTAAACTAAGAGCATAAAAATAGGAATAAAAAAGATGAAAACGCAGCCTAAAGCCGCCCCTAGGTCTAGGGTTTTGAATAATGAGTGTATGATTATCTTTTGTGGAGAAAACGAAATTACTATATATAGATTTCAAAGTCGGTTCTGCTAAGTCGGCCACCGGACGCCCGTCTGAAACCTTGAACGCTCGTCCACTCTCAATAAAACTTCGAATCGGGCGAGTCATGACCAGGCCGCTCGTCCACCCAAATCCCACTCCAGCGTCCAAACTTCACGAATCAAAGATGACATCCTGGACGCTGCTCGTTCAATTACATCGACGCCCCCGTCACTTTGGGCGGAGATTCAGACGCCAATTTGATATGATCGATTTTGATTTATTGATCTTTATCTCTTTTCTTCTTGTCAATTCCTTCATTATCTCTTTTATCATCATATATTTTACGACTCTTATCTCTTTTTGATCATCTCTTGAGCATCAAACACGTATCTATAACACATAAAAACATCGCAAAACGTAATAATGTCCAAATAATCATAAAATCATAATTAAAACACATAAATCAACCTATTTTGCGATTAACTCTTCTAAAATATCATTTACTCAATATTTTCATTAAACACATGTTTCTTATGCAATTCCATACAAATATGGGGAAAATTATCATAGAATATAGCGTTATAAACCGTATAAATTCACCCTTAACACTGCTCCCAGTATTTTGTATTCCAATAAGATTTTTTTGGGCAAAATTTATTTATTCGTACTTGCAATATTTATAACATATGTACTACCTCTGTCTCATAAAATGTGCCCACATTTTACTCTTCATGTAGATTAAGAAACTCAATTAATGTGTTGTGTTTTAGTAGTAATAGACATATATACCCCTATCTTATAATTACTGTTTGCTTCGGAATATGAAATGAACATACAAAATTAAATGTTATACTAGGGGTATGTCTGGAAGAAGAGCAATAAATGATGTATTGCTTTTCTAAATGAACACGTTTTATGGGACATTAAAAATATTGACACTTTTTGTGGGCCGGAGGTAGTATGTATGATAGATAAAGTTTGTAAAAAAATGTATAATATTAAATAAAAAAAAGATATGGTTAACAATTTTCCTGTTCGGTTACGATGTAATTAAAATAGTTCGGATAACTGTTCGGTTATAACGGTTCAATTTATAGTCGGTTCGGTCACGGATAATTTATATCACTAACCGTAACCGAACCGAAATAATGCGAACCGAAACCGAACTGTGGGTGATCATTAACCGAACCGAACTGAATTACTACAATTCGGTTTGGTTTTCGGATTATCCATATCCGTGTACCCCTACTTACGGAGTAGTTTATGATTAGAGTTGATACATTTACCCTTCAACTCATCTCCCACATATATTTCCCAGTAACTTCAGACATTAATTTATAATTCACCCGATATACAAACCATGTGATTCTAAAGTCCATCATAATCTACTCCGTAAGTAGTATTTAATGATATCAGTGACTCTCGATAATACACATCGAAGCCTATCCACAATTAATGATAAATTGACTGTTTCAACCCTTAAACGAAAAAGTATTAATGGGCTTTTCTCCAACAATATTTTCTTGAAATTGATATATCTTTTTTTTTTATGAAATAGAAATTGATATATCTAATATATATACACACACACATATAAATGGAGTGTGTACGCGTGTGTCAGTGTGTGTTGTGGACCAAATGTGTAGCACGATTTAGGCCTGGTTTAAGAACGAGATGAATCAATCTTACGTAGCATTATACTTCATCACAATGCTTATGGAAAGTATAAACACTAAACCTAATAATCATACATTATTTAATTAATGAAAATTAAAATTAAAAAAAAAAAAAAAAAACCTAATACCTAATATTCATACACAGCTGCAGCCATGAACCATCCAGTTTAAACACACACTACAACTAGGGAAATGATTATGTTACATCCTTATGTTAAATGGTGTATTTATAAACCACTAACCGTAGTTATTGATTTTTATTATAAATCTCACTTGTTCATCAATGGCTTATATCAATATATGCTGTAATTTGTAATGCCTATATATATATATATATATATATATATATATATATATATATATATATATATATCTTTTTCTCTAATAAAATTGAATGACGGCAAAAGTCATGAACAAACTGAAATAATGCATTTCATTAGAGAAGAATCAACTGTACAATCATCATATACCCCAAAAGCATTCATCTCTTTGTCCTTTGGGCTATATTTACATCCCATGACCTGAATGCAGAACTAACAAATAGAAATTCTACCCAACTTACAAATTAAAACACCGGCAATAAAAGAAAAATTAAGGAGAACTACTACTGCAGCATATTCCCTGTGTTATATGTACATTTCTGAGTCGACTTCTAGAGCAAAAGAACCGCTCCATACTTAACGTCAGACCTTCCAAATTCGTTGCACGGAGTTTTGGATTTTAACATTTCCGATCCGGTTCAAATATACATTGGTGATGCCATGTAGGGATTTCCCGTCATTCTCAAACCGTGTCCTGCTTTTCTTATAACTATGGTTCCTCAAAGTCAACTTTGCCAGTGCTGGAACTTGGTCCCAGATCAGGTCTCCTCAGTGTAATGCTTAGAATGAAAGCAATCATCTGTAACAATCAAATCTAGTTTAGAAACTCTGCCCATTTTCAATGAAATTGCTCATGTGCATATCAAACATGTGGGACATCAAAAGCACTTACCCCGGCAAAAGAAGCACATGCTATGCTGAATCCAGGAAAATGGAAAGGGGCTCTTTCAGAAAGAAACAAAGCTAGCAAAAGAAAAGTTTTAATGAATCAAACTAAAAAACTGGACCATTATATAAGCCGAAAATGATATAGGCACAACTCTAGTGACACAACTTTGACACAATGTACAACTCAAGGGTTGTAGATGATGGTTGTGTCAAAGTTGTGTCTCTACAATTGTGAAGGTATCATTTTCTTTTATAAGCTAGTAAAAACATGTAGATGTGCACCTGTTAAAGGGCTAAATACAAGAGGGGAAACAATGTTAGCAAAAGAGCATATGCCTGTAAGGCACCCTTGAGCCTTACCCTATAGAGATAAAAGAACAGGGAAGTCAGTGAAATCCTATAAAGAATTTAGTGCACCATAATTCATAAGTTAATTTAATTATTTAGTGCACAGTAATTTCCCACAATTACCTGCTCACAGGGTCCGATCTCTTTGGATGCAATGCTCCGTAACTGTAAATTAAAGTAAATATAAGGAATGTATGATGTTTGAATTAGTATCTAGAATAAGAAATTGAATAAAGAATACTTACACAAGGCATTGCAAAAAGTGACAAAACTGAGATTAAAGAAGCAGCATATGGAACCTGCAGAACTCGAAGTAATTAAAAACACAGAAACACATGCTTATGATGTTCAAGCAACGAAGGACAGTGACAAGGCAGGGTGCCCAAAAAATGTATATGAAGTGATTTACCCATGAAGCCCATGCGACGCTGTTGAGCATCATCTGCATCAAATCATAAGTTCATAACTAAGTTAAGGAATTCCTTGTTATACTTCTTCCCGAAAGATGGCCAATTATAGTGTGCCTACGGAATGATATAACTCTCAGAAAATGATATTATCACTATATTGTGCCACAACATTGTGGCACGGCGCTATTGTAGACCAATAATCACAACGGGACACATTGATTGATGGGTCTCCTTCATTGATCAATGGTGTCCTTAAGTGTGAAGTGACACAATGTTGTGGCAATATCATTACCCTTTAGTCTTAAAGTAAACTGGATGTCAAACTTTTGCAGAAATGAAAAATAGGAATCATCAGTATACATACATATAGAAAACTGAAAAAGAGACCCAATGAGAGAAGCTTCCTATCTCCCAATGCTGGAGCCAAAATAGGCATGAGAACAAGCTGAAAGCATAAAACGTTGGAAGATAAATGAGTCACGGAATTGCTAAAGAAAACAGACAAGCAAAGAATAGAGCTTTGGCAAGTACCTGGGATACAGTTCCTGCAACCCCTCCAATTATCATCAGATCAGCAAACTGGTCTTTGTCAAAATGAAATTGGGCCTTCAAGTAGTACTGCAAATTAAGATACATTTTCTTGTCATGATAACAAACCGCGAATTATGATTTCCAAGATAACGAATACTGTGAACTAAGATTCCACAAGAACTAACTGCCACCAAAGTAAATCATCACAGTAGAGCCAGCCTTTCATCATAGTCAGCCAACAGTTCAAGATGAATATATGAACATCTCAACAGAGCATCAAACGTAGAATTTTGATTGGTAAAATGGGAAGGACAGGAACCAAGCAATGTTTCGAAGCTACATTTAATGTCTGTAGCAGTTTCTATATTACATTGGATACACTGCAGCTTTCAAAAACTCCATTTGTATCATTCAGTACATGTGAAGATAAGCATTAGAGAATGAAAACAGTATGAAAGGCCATATGGACAGTCACAACAATCATACCAATAAAGAAGCATTAACACCAACTTCTGCAACAGTACACACAAAAGATATCACAGCTGCTTGAGAAAATGTTGAGCTGAAAAGAAAAAGTAAATTACCAACAATGTTAGCTACTAAAGTAATTTTATGACGAGCAAATCACACACACTAGAAAATGCAGGGAAAAAGAAAGTAGAAACAATATAGGAAAACCAACCTATTCCTTATTAATGATATAGTATCATTCAGGGAAGTCAGGACCTTGAAGAGTTGCATGGTCTTTTTGGGGGATTTCTCCAAAAGACAATCCGTTTCCGTAGGAAAACTAGTAGCATTACTTGCAATTGATTCTTGAAGGAATATTTTCATGTAAAAAAGTGCAATCACTGATCCTGCCGCAGCTCCCTAAGCAACAATTAACAAGAAATTGTAACAAAAAATTTCGCCTAAGAATTCAAAACACTTATCTCAACATGAGGTAACATAACAAAACTGATCAGTAGACATTTTGAATGAAGTTTAGATTAATTTTTACTGAATCTGCAATTTATTATTATAAGACTATAAGACTGGGAAATGCAGTAGTAAAATAAAAAACCTGGAAAGTGGCTGGAGTGGAGAGAAAACGAGTAGAGAGGTTCCCACAGACGAAGGCACAAGAAACAATGCCGGACATGATTCCGAATGCAGAAACTCGTCGGTTTTCCGGTACATTATCCGCCTGGATGGAGAAGAAGACACAATTATAAAAATAAAATCCTAATAACTAAACAAATTAGTAATAAATAAATAAAAAAATAAAAAAAAAAAATTGGGGGAGAATAGGAAAGATTACCACATAGGCAAGAGCGATGGAATGGACACTACCATCAGTAACCATTGAAATCAGAGTTTTGAGCAAAAAGTATGAGTAGAAGAATCCCTTGGTCCTGCTGTACGCCAATATTGCTGCATCATTCCCAAGCGTACCATGTTAATTTTAGTGTTTAAATCATCTCCATAAAATTTGATCTTCAATTCACAATATTTTAAATGCCAGTTACTTAACACCCAAATCAATTCGAGGAACAAGGAAGTAGAATTAATGTGTCAAATTATATTTTAATACACAATTAATTTTTTATTTCCCTCAAACAAAAATAGCTTTGGGGTTTGATTGATGAATAAGTCATAAGAGCACCTACGGATATGTTAAATTTTGTAAAAATATGTTAGAAATTTCAACGTTAAATTAACAATGCAACATATATTTTATTATAATTAAAATACAATGCAACATATATTTTATTTATTCACGCAAAAAAAAACATATATTTTATTTTTTTAGATGTAAAATACAAATTATTTTAACTACAAATTATTAAAAAATTACTTCATAATTGCCGCGTGTATTCTGATTTTTTAAATTTTAATTTATATCAACTGCATTATGTAAAAATAAATAATTTAATACGTTTTATTTTGAACGAAGATTCTGTAACTAAAAATTAAAATAATAAAGTAAAAAGTTTGATAAGAGTATCTGATACGAATACCTTAATAAAAGGTAAAGTCAAGCATTTTCCAATTAAGTAATGCGTCATTATTAGTTGCTCAAAAGGAAATTGCTCACTTGGCAACTCATGTTTTTTTTTCCTTCCAAAAAAAAGAAAGAAATGATGATAAAGAAAAGAAAGAAATTGGTCCCTTGGCAACTCTTTTTATCTTTTCGTTTTTTAGTAAAAGAAATGACAATCGGTATTACCAAAGCTATATTCGATAATGTAAGAGCAACATTTTAAGTTATGTGTAAGATAATGCTACTCCCTTAAATGTCCATTATTTTTATACCAATATAATTTTATAGTTGTAATTTTTTCAAATTTTTTAATTATTTTTATAGATGAAAAATATGTTGTAAGATAATGATGGTGTAAAAATAATGTAGACTTAAATGAGTAACTCTATCACACGCTTTGGCATTCCCACCACACACAAAAAAAATGATGATAAAGAAACAAACTCATATGAAATAGATCTTAATCCCCTCCAATGTAATTGATCGTCAAATACAACATTACACATAATATAACACATTTTTTATGTATTTTTTTGCACTTGAGAATAAGTGCATTTGAGGGGGATTTTTTTCCCATATTGAATAGTCAATTTGGTATAAACAACACCAATGAGAGTGCCGGGTTGCTTTATAAAAGTTCTTAACACACAGAATCAATATATGGATATGTATTTCCAAACCCCACTTCTATTAATGCTTTAAAATGCATGTCCAAAAGCATTCATTTCCAAGTAGAGTTACTGTCATAATTTGTGAGACACAACGGGTGACATAACCACAGGACCGGTCCTGTAGTGAGACGAAGGAGGCGACGGTCTTAGACCCAACGATACCGGAAGGTCCAACATTATATGTTTCGCTAAAAGAAAAAATAAAATCGTGTAGATCCAATCTGATCCAACATAATATAATGTGATAAATTTTTATTATGCTTCTATTGATAAAGACCCAAAAAAATTTATTCGAACCGATAAAGACTTGGAAAAAAATTTACTTGGCCAACAAAAAAAAAATTTAGACATACAACAGAGCCGGACCGGCCTTAGGCCCAAAAAATGCCAGGGCCGGCCCTGTATAACCATCTGATATATCCTTGATTGTGATCGTCTGTATCATGATCACTAGATCATACACTATCAGTAGCGGATCCAGAAATTTTGTTCATCGGGGTCCGTAAATCTTTTTCAATTTTTTTAACAGGGTCAGAAATATTTTTCTACAGGTATAGTATAGATTTTTCCTATTTTTAACCGAGTCCGCGGAGCCCATTCGGATAAAGTGGATCCGCCTATGTACACCATGATCAAGGATAGGGTACCGATGACAATTGTGTCATGGGTTTATCATAGATTATGCTCGTATCATTAAGCAAGTAAAATGGCGGGTAGCTTATTATATTATATACAAATGATACAATTAATTGAGTAGAGTTGGAAGTGAATAAGTACCAAGAGGAAAAACGGAAAGGGTCATTGGAATGGTGAGAGTGAATTTTCTACCATATGTGTCTGAAAGGTTTCCTACCAGGGGCATCATCAATAATGACCCCATTCCTGTTACCTGCATCCATTAATTACTTAAATATTACTAAATCATATTTCCCTCAAAAAAAAAAAAAAAAAAAAAAAAAAAAAAAATCATATTTCAAATAATAAATCACCTTGTAATTGTAAGTGATTCAATTCTTTTACATTAAGTACAAATTAATTTACAAAAATACAAATAACAGAGATAGATACATGCATACCGCTTGCTGAATACCGGAGAGATAAATGGCTAAAGAACACTTGTCCTTCCCGGGGCAAATGGCAGCCAAACTAACGTCGGTCATGGCCGGAATCACCATGAATGATGAAAAACAGTATAGAAACACCGTCATGAAGAGGTGCCCCAGTGATTTCCCTTTCCCTGTATTATCCATATATATTTTTACTGAACAATTAATTAATGGCAATATCAAAGCAAAAATGTTTAATCTAGAAGGAGATAAAGCAATAAATAAACCCTCTTCAAACTGTATTGCATGCGCTAAGTACTCAACACTTTAGCGGTAACAATACAGTGTTAAAGTGGCTTATTCTTTACTTCTTGCTACAAGCAAACCGGAAAGTGCATCTATTTATAGTGTTTAAAGTGGTGGATATAAAACAAAAGATACCTATGTTTTTTGACTCGAATTTTATTATGTTCTTGAACCGAGTATTACTTGGTAATCGAGAATCAATAGAAAATCAGAAGAAAAAAATACATTGACCATGAGTGTGAGGCAGAATTTTTTTTTTTTGGAGCCAAAATAAAAAAATATGGTAAAAATGATAAAGTAGCCGGGTTTTGAACAAGTGACCTCAAGTATAGTATTCATTTTTCTAACAAGTAGAGCTAAATAAGAAATTACACTGTAATTTATGCAAAATAATATACATATATGATCTTTAATCTTATTAGAGGAGTATTTTAAGTAACTTCAAGACGAAAAGTTGAGTGGGGCAGTGACTTCTTTTGTGTACATTGGGTCCATCCCTACATTGGACCCTATCATGAAAAATATAAATGTCACATTTTTACAAATTTACCTTTCTTTTAAAAAGTTTTATTGGTGAAACAAATGTGGCATGATGATCTTGGACCACCATAAACTACTGGTTTTTTTAATATGAAATATTTTAGGGTGGTGTGTAACATCTTGTGTCACACCGTAACACTACATACTTTTGTATCGTTAATAATTCAATTCTTACATCATAATCTATAGATCAAATATTATGATCAATACTGTGAAATTGTGTTGTGTTTCTGATCGTGACCCAATTATTGTGGTAATAACGTTTCCAACTATTTTAACTTTATTTGATTTAGAGAAATTCATTGGTTAAAATATTCTTTTAATTTACATTGAATTTTTATGTCGAATTATATAAATGTTATGGTTAAAGCATCAAGTATTTTGTATTTATCTTATTCCTTTATCACTTCCTTGCATTAAAAGCATACACAATTAAAAGAGTAATTCAGGGACGACGTTGAAAGGATGCGTGGCTTCTAAGACTATTACTGTAAAAGAAAGGGCGAATCGCATTAACATAAAGAAGAAGTCGTGTGTGTCTGCTTTACGCTTTCAGTAGTTATACGAGAGCCCTGTTTTTGTCTTTTTACTAATTATAATCGGAAGGATGGACGTACAAGTCTGATCAACTTTCTTGAGTATACACTTCGGTATAGTTGACACTTGACATTATGAATTTTTTTCACCATACATACTCCAAACAATTTCATTAACCGATAATCCAAGGAATTATCATCAAAATTTATTTTCATTTTAGAGTAAAAGCAAGAAATTTATTTAATGCAGTCCACAGAACTAACAAGAATTATATTATGATAGAGAAGATCATCATTCTACATCGCCAAGGAGACAAAGACTCCCTTTCTTGCTAAATGCCTAGATGATGAGCATGAACATGCATTTCCTTGTAGTTTGACAAAAGAGAAAGTGACCAGGGACGGACCTAATGTAGAAAGGAGGGTGCATAGCCCCCACTCAACTTTTCGTACGAAGTTACTAAAATACCCCTTGAATAATATTAAGGATCGTGTATGTATATTATTTTAGACAAATTCTAGTGTAAATGATTATTTAGTTCAACTGGTTAGGCTGCTGCGTTTTTTTAAACCTTTTTTTTTTTTGAATTTGCCCCTACTGGAAAAAATTCATGGGTTTGTCACTGCAAGAGACTAAGTTAAAACAAGCTAAAAGGCGTTGGTAGTCATCAACAATACAACCAACTGCCGATATGCGACGCGGCCGACGCCCCGTCCTTATCCGGAAATTAACGTCCGATACATATATAACGTAAACTTATATTATTTATATAAGTCTTACGAAAATCAATCAGACTATAATTGTCGAAAAGAAAACGACTTGAGAATACATTACATGTACTAAGGGTAGAATAAGGAACATTCAAAAGTTGAGTCCAAAACAACATTAAAAGTACAAGCGTCCAAAAAATGCTCTACAAAGCCCAAAAGTCATTACAAGTCCAAGTCTAGCTTAGTACAAACTGAAATTAATAACAAAAGTCTTCTCCACATATCATGTGGTCACTCCTCGTCAAACTCGAAGTCATCAACATAATATGCATCGCCTTTTCGGGTGAGAACAATAATATCTGGGCAAGTATAAATGTACTCAGTAAGAGGTAGAAACATCAACATGTACAAAAGTATATAGATACGTATCACATGATATAATAACACACTCTACCAAGTATGTTGTAAAGAGCACACTCTCCTCTACTAACCCGCCTAGCAAAACTCCACCAACAAAAGGAGTAAGTTGCAAGCAAAGTCAATGGAGACTTTGCATAGTGAAGACTGTTGCACGACACATTCAGCCCATTAAAAGGCATTGGCCCAGCCTAAGTGTAGTAAACTCCCGACTGCGTTATTGAAACGCGCCTCACTAAAGACTAAGCGTGTTTTATCTTTTATTCTCTCACATATTTATTTACGTGATTAAGCTAACCATGTATATTCATTACACATAAAAGGCTTCCTAGGCACCATTAGACTTTAAACGGCTCTAGCATAGGCTACGTAGCACATTGCATAGAAATATTGGATCCTAATCCAATACCCACAAGGCTAAGGAATAAGGTATTCGGTTATCCCGAGTATCTCCTCAGCAGAGGTCTCTCAAGCAGTCTTTGAGCCAAATCCACCAAAAGCCGAACCCTTAACTTTGTCATATAATATATACTACCCCCAAAGAAGTACACAATCAAGCCACATAGGAATGCTAAGAATTTCACAAGCTTCATAATAATAAACCCTTTCAACATTGTTGTGACGCCCCGTTCCAGACACCGTGTCTTTATCCGGAAATAAACGCCCGACGCGTATACAATTTAATATTTAAATCAATTATATACGTAAGCCTTACGTAATTACATCAGAGTTAAAGCGGAAAATGAAACGACACGGGAGATATCTCGAACGACAAACAAAGTCGTACCGACTAAAGAAAAGTAAATGATGTTCCCAACAACATTTAACTGAAAGAAACATAATAGAGTCTAAACATTATTACAAGTCCAAGCGAATGATCAAAAGTCTAATGAACTAAAACAAAAGTATCAACCTCTCAACTCTCGCAACACAAAAAGGAAACAATAAATAGAACTCCCAAACGCCGATACAAGCTTACTCCTCATAATAGACGTCTTCATCAAAGTAACGTGCATCATCTTCTCGGGGTGAGAACAATCATACAAATAAAAAGGCGAGTACATAAGAACTCAGTAAAAGGTAAAAGCACCAAATTTAAAACAAGTCACAGCACAAAAGTTATCATTACTACCATGTATGTATAAAGACCCGCTCCCCTCTACTAGTATCACTAGTAAAACTCAACCAAACAAGGGTTTTTTACACACAAGGTCTAAGGACACTTTGCATGGTGAGAATGCACCACGACATATCCTCAGCTCCTCATATGGCACGGCTGCTACCCATGTGAGAGATTACCCAGTCCACGCAGCGGCTACCTTTGTGGAGGGGTAATAGTCCTAAGCTGTGAAACAGAAACGTGTCTTACCAAAGACCAATGTGTTTTATCTTTTAGACTACAAATATGTTTAAGCGTAGTTAAACTACTTACCTAAGTTCATTCCACATAAAAGGTTACTTAGGAACTTCTAGTCCTAGACCATTCTAACTATACTACTTATCACATAGCACAGAAGACGTAAGTTATTTCGAAATTCACTGCCGAAATTCATAATTTTCAAAATTCATTGTCGAAATTCACAGATTTTCGGGATTCACCATCGAAATTCACTGTCGAAATTCACTGATTTCGGGATTCACTGATTTTCGATTCACTGTTTGTCATACTTCATTTATAAAATTATGCGATTGTCATTCTTCTCATATAAAAAATATGTAATTTGTCTCATTATTTAAAAATATTCAGATTATGTCGCTTATCCCTAATTTCCCATAATTTTTTTTTGTTGCTAAGTACTTAGACATGAAGTTCTACTTACTTTATTATCCAGAACACTACAATTGTAATTGTTTTAATTGCCTTCTGAGAGAAAAACGTGTTGAAGGATTTGTCCGGATCAGTCATAGTTTAATTGGACTGTAAATTTTTGTTGCTTCTGAGAGAGAATAGAGTCGCATCTTTCTAAACCGTTGCAACACGGAATTTTCTAGTAGTATTCCAAATGTTTCATATCAAGTTGCATAGAATTTTGTATACATTTTATTTCCTTAGCTCGTTTGATATTTGGGCATCATGAGTATACTTGTTGTTCTGTAAATGAACCTTAACTCGATCAAGATGCATTTGACCAGTAAGATTCCAAATTGACGGTAATACATTTAATTAACGTGATGAAGTTTTGTGATGGGCTGCACGCAGAAGCGGACACACATGTATTGAAATGGGTCTGCGGACCCGTTAAAAAAATAATAAAACTCTATAGAAAAATATTCCTACCCCACGAAAAACATTTGGATCATGCCAGGTGGGGTGAGTGCACGTATGATAGACTATTATGGGCATTTAGTATATCTTTTTGCTGTGAGGTAGTGGTTATTCATAAACGTGTCTATGTGTTTTGGTTGATCTCATCAGCTCAATTACTTTGATCACACTAAAATAATTCAGTGTTTAGAGAGGGCATCATGTATTTGTGTTAATTGCTGTGCTACCCACATTCGGTTTGGTTTGGAATAAATGGATTACACCTTATGTGCGATGTTTTTGTCAATAGTATTGCATGTAAATTAATTTTGTACTACCTTCGTCCCAAAATGTAAGTCCTTTTAGGTCTTTTCACGCATATTAAGAAAATTGGTTAAATTTGTTATTTGTCATTAATTTTGATTAAAAAAACTAAAATGACATTTTATTGGTATTAATGCAAAATAATAAAAAGTGGTTGAGTATATAATAAATGAGGGTAGAAGGAGAAAGATATAATAAATCTTTTATTGGTTTTGTAAATGAACTTACATTTTGAAATAGCCCAAAAGCTAAAATAACATACATTTTGGGACGGGTAGTATTTCTTAGCCGAAATTGGAAAATCAGGTCGTGTCGGACCGACACTTGAAAAATCGAGTTGTCGCTTTTCCGACGTGAAAAATATGGTAAACGTAGAGATCGCTACGTTCAAACGTAGGATTCTCACGCGTTTAAGCGTAAGAAATGTAAAACACATAACCAGGTGCAAAGATCTTTCCTACGTTTAAGCGTGGTAATTTACGCTTAAACGTAGCTTTTTGAGCGTTTAAGCGTAAGTATATTCAAAAATAGTTTTTAGATTTATCCACCTATAAAAGTAATAAAGCGTCGTTTGGTAGAAATTGTTACGTTTAAGCGTAGAAATATATACGTTTAAGCGTGAAAAATGTAAAACACATAACCAGGTGCAAAAGATCTTTCCTACGTTTAAACGTAGGTAATTTACGTTTAAGCGTAGATTTTTGAGCGTTTAAGCGTAAGTATATTCAAAAATAGTTTTTAGATTTATCCACCTATAAAAGTAATAAAACCTACGTTTGGGCGTAGATAATATACGTTTGGGCGTAGAGTATCTACGTTTGGACGTAGTTTTCTACGTTTAATTTGATTATCTACGTAGATTATAATTTGATTGAACATCAACGTCAATCTTTTTTATTTATTATGTTGTATAGTGTGTTTGAGATTATTGAAAGTGACATAATTGTTAGGATGTTAATGGCATAAGTTTTAAAATAACTTAATTATATGGCATAATACAAATAATTTAATCATAATTTGTAAAAACAACTACACAATACGATGATGCTTAAATAAACTAAGGGTGATCGTTAAATAATATCACTAATGTTTAGTAATCATCACGTTAAACACGGCGTGATTTTCTATCGTTGATCAATGACTTCAAAGCCGCATTCATCTCCCGCATTTAGGTCATTGTCCGTAATGAAATCATACAAACCAGCAAACGAACTTTCCGGGAGTTGACCATGAAAACAATTCTAGCGAGCCATGATTCCCCTGTGGCAATTCTCGTTCCACGGTCTTGTCTCGCAACATGTCGTTTGCTCTAGCAAATGCCTTTGGAATATTCTACAATTCACAAACAAAATTAAATCTTTGTTTTAAAAAATAAAAATAAAAATAAAAAACAATATAGCAAGTAAAATTCTCACCACGTAATAACAAGCATGTGAAAAACCCGGTTTGCAGTGTCGTCTCAAAATGGGGATTTGGGTTAACAAAGACTCTGCATCATCATCTTCTTCACTCTCGGACTCTTGAACACGGGATTTTGGTTACTAGGACTGCATCATCTTCTTCATTCTCGGCCTCGAAAAAATTCTTCTCACAATAAGTGTGATCCAAAACAATAGTTTTGAAAGTGAAATTCCCCATGTTCAAACACAATAAACTCCTCTCATTCAAGTAATGAGGCGCCATATACTCCTCCCAACCTTCCCCAAAGAAACAAAGATTTTCATTGTTTGTGGCTCCAACCCTCACCTCCCATGTCCCTAATCGGCTTATTAGAGCGGCCCTATCTAGGTTCCTCAGTGTGTCGTTCAGCCTTTATTAACGTATCTTTGGAGGTAGTGTCTATGAAAAATAAACATATCATGTGTAAGAATAACATAATACAAGCGATATAAAATCGGTGTTAATTAATAATGACATACGGACTTGTTGCGAAACCGGCACCAAGAACTTTAAAGAAATCATCATTATCCATTGCTTAAGTGTGGATTATAAATTGAAAGCGATTGCTTGCTTTATTTGAGTATTTGAATCGGGAAGAAAAGAAGAACTTCAAAGATGAAAGGGTTAGAAAATTGTGATGAACCTGAAGCGTAGGAGCAATAATTGGCATATAACACGACCAAGCGTATAAGAGCAATAAATTGCATTTAAGAGCAAAACCTACGTCCAAGCGTGAGATTTCCTACGTCCCAACGTAGGTTTACTTACGTTCTGATTAGACTAAAAACTGTTTTGAATTTCCTTACGTTTAAACGTGGGTTGTCTACGTTTTACCGTGGGTTTCCTACGTTCAAACGTAAGTAATATTACGTTTAAGCGTAAGTAACCTACGTTTAAGCGTAGGTATTTCAATAATTAGGAAGTTACAATAAACGCTCTCTCTCTACGCTTTAAGCGTAGGTTGGAGCGCATTTATCTACGTTTAGGCGTAATTTGTGTGCGTTTACTAAGCAATTATCTACGTTTGGAAGTGGTAGATGGCAATTATTGTTCTTTGTAAGATACTTGTTCAATATACACCACATTAACGAGCTATTTTTCTCATTCCTTCAAACTCTTTCATGTTAATATAAATTTTCTCACGACTTCTTCATCTTTCAAATACATTTCTTCATCATTCAAGTGCTCAAATGGGTAAGTTTTGCTATGTAATTTGTCTTAATTCAAGTGCTCAATGTGATTATGTTATACACCTACGAAATGTTTGTTTCTAGTAAAATTTGTTTATGTAATTTTTATACATTTAAGTATTGTGTTATTGTTTAGGGTTTAATTAGTGTTATTGTTTAGGGTTTAATTACTAGGTGTAGTGTAAGTAATGATATGTATTTAACCGAAATGTGTGTTTTAAGTAGTGATTATGTTATTTATATTGTAGTAATGATATGTAATTATCGAAATGTCTGCTTTTATGTAGTGATTATGTTTTATTTATATTGTAGTAATGATATGTATTTAACCGAAATGTGTGTTTTAAGTAGGTTGTTTATGATAGTGTGTTTGAGTCTTTGGTATTGTTCGATTGTAGTAAACTTTGGTATTGTTGATTTGGTATTATAGTTTTGAGAATTTGGGACATGTTGTTGGTAGTAATGGATATGTCCATATTGATGGTTTGATCGTCCATCAGGGTGCTGTTCCTACCCAAAAATGGTACTGAAAATGGCATCTTCATCCTCTAGCATCCGAGCGAAGGAAGTGTGCGGCGGCACGCGCCGTGAAGAAGAGGCATGGTAATGGCGCGGATTAAGTAGGAGGTGTTGAAGCGGGGGTGATTGTTGTGTAGCATGGGGTGATCTGCGTAGCGGTCGTGGATCGGGCTGTGT
>CM047806.1:39271979-39336979 GCA_026214975.1 Gentiana macrophylla | reverse complement strand
CCATTTCCCATTTTTTCTATCAAATTCAATATCATAAATTACACTACATTATTAAATCAAAAATTATAACACTATCATATATATTCTCACATATTAATAATTTTACATTAATTTACTTCTAAAAACCTATCATACATATCATTACACTTCATTTTAATAGAATTAGCCCCATTAATTCAAATCGAATAGCAATATGAAAAACATATACATTAAATTCAATATAAAGTACAAATCTGCAGTTTCCTACGTCCAAACGTAGACAAGATACGTTCAGACGTAGAGACCTGGACATCTCTACGTCCAAACGCATAATGCATCCTTCATACGTCCAAACGTATGAAACTTCATACAAAAAACCCAAAAAACCCTTCTTAAACCCGAAAAAGACAAATCATACAATCACAATCAATGGATCAAGGACCACCACAAACTATATATTCGAAATCATGCACATATTATAGTGAAATCAAGCACATACTAAATTTAAAAGCTTGGACATACTATAAAAGAATATTAGGAAAATACATACCCTTTCGCTTTCAACCGCCATTGCACTTAGAGAGATTGTGAAATTCGACTTCAAAAAGCACTCTGAAACTTTCTTGCAAAAATCGCACCAAAAATCGCCAATCGCCAATGAGAATTTGAAATGGGATAGAAAGAAGGAAGATAAAAGGGAAATGCATGAATTTGAACCGTTTAACCGTAACAAACTCTACGTTAAAACGTAGGAAACCTACGTTTAAACGTGAGAGTTTGTTACGCTTAAACGTAGCTAATTTCAAAATATCCCGATTGACTTTCCTACGTTTAAACATAGGTCTTCTACGCTTTTGACGTAGATATCCTTACGTTTTAACGTGAAAACCTACGCTTAAACGTAAAAAGGTCAACTGCAATGTTTTGTAAGACTTAAACTTATCTACGTTTAAGCGTAGAAATCCTACGTTTGAACGTAAGGATCTCTACGTTTACCATAATTTTCATGTCAGAAAAGGCACAACCTGATTTTCAAGTGTCAGGTCTGACACGACCTGATTTTCCAATTTCTGTTTCTTAGCACCAAGAGCGGTCTCATCAATTCAATTCATATTGACTTATGTGCACATGATTGTATTTCTTTATGAAATCGGATCAGGAGACATTAATTGGAAAGTTTGTAACAGTATATAAGTTGTTTTATTATGTTATACATCTATAACCACTTATCTAGTGTAAAATAACATAATTTTATTAAATTCTAGTATTTTGTGGTTGAACTGCTTTATACAAGTGCTTTGACACTTTGGTTTTATTTGCAAATAAGCCATACATTGTTCTTTATCAATCTTATGTTCATTGAACAGAAATAGAAGGAAACAGAGGTGAATCCTAATGTGACATAAGCTGATATAATTGGTGGATTTAATTCGCACATGTGTGTGATTTAAAGGTTGTGCAAATCTGAAATGACTGAAAAAGTATGATATTACTTTTGTTATCGATTGCACACGATAATGATATGTCTATTTGTTAAAGAGCAAACACGAGGCCCTTGAGGTATTTATGAAATGTAAGAATGAAGATGAGAATTAACATAGCTAACGGAATTAATGTATATGTAGTGATCGTGGTGGTGCATATGTTGTATTGTTTAATGAGTCTTGCTGAGGAGCCGGCATCATTCATCAAACAACTACACCATACACACCTCTCTCGAACGGTATTGCTGAATGCAATAGACAAACTCTGAAAGAGATGATGAATGCTATGTTGATAAGTTCGGATTTATCCTAGAACTTGTGGGGGAAGTGATTCTCTCAGCAATGCCATCAAAGACGATGGATAAGACACCATATGAGATGTGGAATGGCTACAAGTCTGGCTATGAATACTTGAAAGTGTGGGGTGTTAGGCGAAGGTAGAAGTACCCAAGCCCAAACATGAATAAATTAGGCCTAAAACGATTGATTGCATATTTGTGGGATATGTGAATAACATTAGTGCATATCGACTTTTGGTGCACAAGTGACATGCCTGATGTACATGAAAATGTCATCATTGTGTCAAGAAATTTTTTGTGTTCTTTGAAGATGTCTTTTCATGCAAAGACAGTCAAACAGGATTCAAGTTCAAATGAGCGGACTTGTGACTCTGTTGGAAATTAAACTCAAGAAATGGAGGAGATGCATCACAGCAAGTGGGCTAGGACTTCAAAGTCATTTAGTCCGGATTATCTAACCGAGATGGTAGAAAATGACTAGGGTGAACCAGTTTTCAGCTGAAGTATTCGCATGTGATGGAGAGTCTGATGTACATAACAAATTGTACACGGCTAGACTTAGCATGTGCCGTGAATAAGCTGAGTAGGTTTACAAGTAGTCAGTATCATTAAACAATTGATCTCTAATGGGTGATTTCCTTCGATTATGTAAATTCAAAGGGCATCTAGCTGATCCGCTTGTGAAATGTTTAACTAGAGATCAGATGTCAATATTGACAACCAGAATGGGACTAAAGCCTATTAGATATGATCTTTGTAATGGTAACCCAACCATGTTGACTGGAGATCCCAAGATCATGGTTCAAAAGGGACAACTAAGTTACGAAGGTTCAGTGAGCACTTACCCATTCTGAGAATAAAAGTGTTGTCTTCCAGGGGTTAAGGTTAAGTGAAAACTTTTAATGATTCCTATATCTTGAATAATTCTAGTGAGGTATGGCAGAATACTCTTGATAGGAGATCACTTATGTTACTGTGTAGTGGGGCCGCTTCTATGAGAATTTTGAGGCCGAATTCTCTAAAAAACTTTCTGAAACCAGGGTTGTTCAGGGCCAAAATGAACACAACCATGAGAACCAAAACGGTGTTAGGGAAAATATTGTGTGAGTATTGTTGTCTTGGTTTACAACAAAGGCTGAACAGTTCAAGACATAGTTCGCTGATTAGCCGAGTAATCCGATAGTATTTCACTAGGCAGGTTCAAAGCCAGAAGCTACCTCTCCTGATGCAATATTTTTCCATCTGAATTCTCTTCAGTGTCAGCATTTACATTTGCATTAATTTTCATTCATGTTGGGGATTTTTGGAGATTTTGGGTTTAAAGCCCAATGACGTTTGCTAGTAAACGGTATACTTCAGGGTTAGTTTCGGATAAGCCTCGTTATAATTTATCAAGAGCTTATGGTATCATTAGAATCTACGTAAAACGTAGATAATGATAGGCTTTTGATTCACTTGGTTTGGATATCAGGTGAATGAGAAATTAATACTCGAAGACGAAGGTTAACATGCGGCGGTTTCAGTCCATTGGCCCATTTTCAGGTCCAGCTCATGAAATCCAACCGACCTTGACCTTGACCTTTTCCAAAGGTGCAAGTCGTGGGTGGAGGTTTCATAATACTGCCAACAACGTGGGGGTTAATTTTTAATGTGATAATAGAAGCCATAGTGGGTTAGTGGGTGCTTGGTCTCCAAGTTTGGATCTCCTATAAATTCTCCAAATGACTGGGAATTCAGAACACATATTTTAGCAAGCATTACACACAAATTAGCACTTCATTTAGAAGTAGTTTTGCATTGTTGAAGAGATCGGAACACCGTAGAGTTCGCCGCTGTTCAAAGTTTGAAGTGCCGCCACATTGAACAGATTTATGTTTACTAATGAGTTTATGAAAGCTTTCAATGAGTTAAGAGCATGCTTATTACTGCACCCATTTTGATTGCACCTGATTGGAATCTACCTTTTGAGTTGATGTGCGATGCAAGCGATACCGCTGTAGGTGCTGCCTTGGGACAAAGAAAAGACAAGAACTTTAGGCCCATCTACTATGCTAGTCGAACTTTAAATACTGCTCAAAGGAATTATGCAACTACTGAGAAAGAGCTCATGGCTGTTATCTTTGCTTTTGACAAGTTTAGATCTTATTTAGTAGGATCTAAAGTCACTGTTCGGACGGACCATGCAGCTTTGAAGTATCTTTTAGCCAAACAAGATACAAAGCCAAGGTTATTGAGATGGATTCTACTATTGCAAGAGTTTGATGTAGAAATCCATGATAAGAAAGGATCTGAGAATCTGGTTGCGGATCATCTTTCCCGTTTACAAATAGAGGATAATGAGCCAATGACCGAGATTGGAGAAACATTTCCTGATGAACAGTTTTCTCCATCACGGCTATACATGGAAAGGATGATTGCGCCGCAGGTATCTTCGCGTGTTGAGGTTGTGAAGGAGAAGAAACAACCATGGTTTAAAGACTTTGTGAATTATCTATCCGCGAAATACCTGCCACCAAATCTCAACCCCCAAGAAAGAAAGAAATTCTTCAAGGATCTTAGGCACTATTATTGGGAAGAGCCCTATCTTTTTAATCTCGGATCCGACAATGTCTTTAGGAGATGTGTGTCGGAAGAGGAGTATTATGATATCCTTAGACATTGCCACGCTTATGAGGCCGGAGGACATTATGGAGGAGAGAAGACGGCTACGAAAGTTCTCCAATGTGGTTTTTACTGGCCCACTTTGTTCAAAGATGCGCATCAATATGCTAGATCTTGTCATTCTTTCCAAATGACGGGAAATATCTCGAGAAGGAATGAAATGCCACTGAAGAATATCCTAGAGGTGGAACTCTTTGATGTTTGGCGTATTGATTTTGTGGGACCCTTTACTTCGTCTTTGTCCAACCTCTATATTTTAGTGGCGGTCGACTACGTGTCCAAATGGGTTGAGGCCATTGCTTCGCCTACTAACGATGCGAAAGTTGTACTGAAGCTCTTAAAGAAAAATATATTTACGCGGTTTGGAACCCCTCGTGCCATTATAGTGATAATGGAAGCCATTTTTTTGTAATAAACCGTTTGAAAAGTTGATGATTAAGTACGAGGTTAACAAGTTAGCTACTGCTTATCACCCTCAAACAAGTGGACAGGTTGAGGTTACAAATCGAGAAATAAAGCGCATTTTGGAGAAAACTATGAATACGACTAGAAAAGATTGGTCGTTGCGATTAGATGATGCTTTATGGGCTTATAGGACTGCTTATAAGACTACCATTGGTATGTCCCCCTATAAGATTGTTTTTGGAAAAACATGTCATCTACCGGTTGAACTTGACCACCGTGCCATGTGGGCTATGCGTATGTTGAATTTTGATGAAAGTTTAGCTGGAGAAAGAAGATTGTTGGAATTGACTCGCCTAGAGGAGTTTCGCCTGGAAGCTTATGAGAATGCAAAAATATTTAAGGAGCGCACATAGAAATTTCATGATAAGAAAATATTGGACCGCACCTTTAAGAAAGGCGATCTGGTTCTTCTTTACAATTCGCGCTTGAGACTCTTTCCTGGCAAGTTAAAATCACGATGGTATGGCCCTTATCAAGTAAGTAAGGTTTTCCCTTCTGGAGCTGTTGAGTTATTAAACCTTAAGGATCAATCCACTTTTGTGGTTAATAGACACCGTGTGAAACATTACATTGGTCTTGGTCAAGGAACGGAGGAGGAAGTCTTCACTCTTGAAGATTATACTTAAACCATCGTTGAATTAAGTCGAGCTGGCGACTATAACCTCAGAACTATTTCTTGAAAATTATCTTTTGTTTTTGTTTAGTTTGAATAAAGTAGCATGAGACTGTTAAGGTTTTTTTTCATCTCGCCATGTTCCGATTCTAAGTTCGGAATAAACGAGGTTATTCCTTGATAGCCGCCATGTGAGTTTTGTAGTTTTAACTCTTTGGTTTTCCTTGTCGTTGGTTGTATGAAATAAAGTGGCTTAATCTGTTTTTGGATATTCTATATCTAATTACTGCCACATTATTTTATAACTTCCATTGACATGTTATTAACGGTTTCGTGGAGTTTCTGTTTGGCTTGCTTAAATAGGATTTTGTTTGCTTCTCCACGACGTGCTTGGATCGCTCATATATTCTGCATCTACTTGAGAGCCGTTTCCAGAGATAAGTCTTTTTCTTAAATTCTCCTTTTTCTTTGTCATTGGGGACAATGCCAAGTTTAAGTAGGGGGTAGGAGACTTAGCTATGTTGTGTTATAATTGAATGAACAATTGAATGAAACGGTGAAAAGTGAAAAAATTGAACAAATGCCAAATTAATTATCTCGTACCCTTAGAATTGTGAGTTCTTATACATGGAATTAGTAGGGAAGGAACCAAGTTGCATGAGTACATGATCATTTTATACTTATGTGAATGTAAACTTAAGGATATTCATGCCGGCCGTTGCAAGTAGTTATTTATTATTCGATTACTGAATGTGTGAATCGACGAATACCGCACGAATTGAAATAATTGGAGAAATTATGTGTACATTGCATAGATGATTGGTTATGCAGACTTAGTGTCGATGTTTATCTGCTGATGTATTCTTATTTTCTAGCCATCAAAGCGGTGTAATAAGTTTGAGAATTATCTGTGTTTTGACAATGCGTTAAACACTGGGCTTGTAGTAACATTACCAAAGTAGCCTTGCGCTTGTGGTAATATTCTACGTTGTCTACTAATCCATGAGAGGGGGATTCTTGCAATACATACTTTACCTTTAAAGCAAGTTTCTTTCTTGAGAAGTGGTAAAGCTTGAAATTATGAAAATGCGAAGAAATTCAAGTTTTTAAGAGGCTTTGAGTATTTTCTCGGTCTCCGAGTCCAAAAACCTTATGGATGACGCTCTTGCTTATTGCACCATGTCTTTAACCATTGCGAGGCTTAAGAGGTGGGAATGCTGATGTTGGTAGGTTAAGACTGCGAAGTTGGCATAAACTTTAATCTTGCCACGAATATATAAAACTAAATTCACATGCACACATCACTTCGATTCATAGCGAGTAGTGAATAATGGATACCTTATGAGCATGAGTGGTATGAGTTGACTCGAGTTTCTTGTGCAAGTATGATTTGACCATGAAAAATGTTGTCTTGGGGAATGACTTATTGATGCTTTGTTCGGGACGATCAAAGTCTAAGTGGGGGGTAGTTGATTAAGGTCAAATTATACCCATAAATGTCATCAACATTGTCCTTAAATCGAGATTTATAACATATATTTTATATTAAATCACATGTTTATATTGATTATTTAATGTTATGTGATTTATAAGATATAAGTTGGTATTTATCTGTTTTTATTATTTAAATGTGATTTACTGTGCGATAAATATTGATTTTATAGATTGCGATGAATCGGAGGATATCTATTATCGGAGGAAGTAAATCTCAAGAGAAATCAAGGCAGAATCGGATTGCATTAAAGATAAATACCGAAGCAGCATGAAAAGTGGAGTAAGGAACAAGAAAAGCCACTAGCGAATGAGTCATCACCACATTGGGGCGAGTCCAAAGAATCTGGGAGATCGGCTGGGAGTTATCTCTACGCGTTTTAGGATTTTCAAATATATCTTTAAGTCGGTCTAAGTCTCTATATAAAGGAGCAGCCATGAATTTTATTAGACACACTCTAGAATACTTTAGCAAAACACAACTTCACAACATTTGTTCTATTTTCAATACATGTTTTCTTTATTCTATGTTCTTTCATTACGGAGTCGTTAGAATCGCCGGTTAGAGATCGTATCGAAGAGTGGGAATCACGCTCGTCTTCGAGGGTAATGTATACTCAATTATGCAATCTTTATTCGTAGATCTAATTTATTTCGTTATGGAGTAGTCATTTTGTGTATTGATTTCGTGATGTAGTTAATTTACGAACCCATGTTTATGTAGATCTGAGATGTAAAAGACGTTTCACGAGCAAATCTGGTTCAGATCTCGATGCTTCTTTGGCGTGAGCCCTCGCCTCGCCGGGTAGCAAGATCTGTGATGTTCTTGATTTGTCTGTGAACGGCTTCGACTATGTCAGGTTCTCTGCTTTGTAATTCAAGCGAGTAATTAAACTTGATCAACTTAATTATTTGTCATCGTAATTTAACATGAGACCCAAAAAGTGATTGTTACTTAGGACCAAGATTGAATCGGTGTCTAAGAAGTACGCCTAACCATAGGAATGTTGCTTAGATGAGGTTACGGTTTATACCGGCATCCCTAGTTTTGTAATTGTGTCAGAAGTTATATGAGACGGAGACTAAAAATATGAAGTCACGTAATGGAGACACGATGATCTATATGGCCTACCCGGAGCTAGATCTATTTTAGGGGATGACTCCCATAGTCAGAATAATCAATCTTAAATGTCTTATTTTGTCTCGTCGTCAATCAACATAGCATGGGGGAGTAATTACTACTAGCGTTATCAATACCGTTTGTTAATCATTTATAAACCTATAAAAATAAGTGTCTTAGTGTCTTTTGTTGGTTTTGTGTTTCTATTGTGTCAATTTTAATTCTACGTTAATTGTTGGTCGTAGACCGCCCTTGATTTGCTTTTAGTTTAATAAGTTGTATTTCGTTTAAGCTGAGTCTCTGTGGGATCGACCTCGACTCTATCTAACTATACTACGATTGAACCTAGTTCTCTTGCTAGTGTGTTATTTAAGTATCGAGTATTTTTATTACTTGACCCGACATCAAGTGGGCCTCACCAAACTCGGATCATGTACTATTTTGTTTCTCCAAAACCAAATACCGTGACATATTTCGTGAAACACATAGGGCCAGTTGTTCGCCTTTTTGATGTTGCATCTAATCCATTCTGTCGGAGATGGGGCCGAGAATTTTTTTTGCCTTTCCTCCAATGGGACAACAATCCTCCAAATCGAATCCGCCCAACCGCAGTCCCGTAATGCATGAAGTATCGTTTCCGTATCATCATTGCAGAGACTACAATTCGGGTTCGCAGTTATACTTCGAGAGAAGAGAAATTCCTCCACCATTAAACTATTATGGCAAGCCTGCCATAGTAGAAAATTGTAGCAGGTGGGTCCCTTTAAACTCCATATAAGGGTCCAGTGATCCGGCGTTTTATTACTCAAGAAGCCCATTTGCCAATTATAGGCACTACTGACGGTGTATTTACCTATCCTAGAAGGACTCCAAATAATGTCATTGTTTGAGACCATGAAACCTTCTTGTAGTCGCGTACTAGCTGCACATATACTCTTCCAAGTCGGGAAAGCATCCATCTTTGGATTCTCAAAAGGGTTCCCATATTTGATAATGAGGATCGAGACCCAAAGAGAGGAGTCATCCGTGAGTAATTGCCACGTAAGCTTTCCCAATAATGTGATGTTCATAACTTCTATAACTTTAAAACCGAGGCTCCCCTCATTTTTCGGTTGACAGAGTTGGATCCAAGCTATCGTATGGAGCTTCCTTTGGCCGTCATCTTCCCCCCAAAAGAGTTGACGGCAAATCTTTTCAATGTCACTGGTAATGGCTTTTGGTAGTTTTGTCGTTTGCATTACATAATTCGGAAGGGTTGCCAGGGAGCTTTTGATAAGGATCGTTTTGCCGGCTATAGTTAACGTATTCATCTTCCATGTGCAGAGCTTTTTTCGCATTTTTTCCAGGATGTAGCCATACGGCTTAATTAGATATTGATAATATCTTGAAAATATTTAATATGAGATATTAAATTAAATGAGCTAAATCAATCAAATCTATTTTCCTTATTTTACTAGTTAAATGTTTTCTTTCTCCCCAATCTACTAGGAAGCTTCTCCCAATCAGTTTGGGAAGTGCATGGGGCGCACCACCCCCTATTTAAGGGAGGCTTGACTAGCTCTTTTGTACAACATAATTCCAAGAGACTAATAGTTCTTGTGAAAAATAATAGAGCTTCTTAGAGAGAGTTTGAGAGAGAGAAAAGGCTAGTCTAGCAACCGAGTTTTTCTGGTAGCAATCTGATGTATGTCAACCAGATGATGCATTTTACTATGTTTTAATCCCAATTCTTGAGCTTTTAGTGAAGTTTTTTTTATCAATTTCAGTAAATATTGTGATGATATGAATTACCTTTTGTACATAGTAGATATTAGAAAAACTCAATGTTTCGGCATACTTTGAGGTTTATCAACCTTATTTTGTAGCATTAACCAATTTTACAGCATTTAAAGACATAAACCCCAATATTCAATTGGTAAATTACTCTGGAACCTCAGTACCCTAGCAACATTCAGCAGATGCTGAGGTTTTCTTTCAACAATACTGATGATACGGGAATTCACTCCTCCACGTGGAATTATTTGAGTGGTCCAGCTGGCATGTGGAAAAGTCTGTGTTGATTATCCACATCGAGTCGATACGAGACGTACCAGTGAAGACCGCGGCTCGGGGGAAATTCACCAAGTGTCCGAACTCGAACATCCACATCGATGCCCTTCGAGTCGATACCACGTACTTTAGCCTAGGCTCCTGGGCCCACATCCAACAGGTTACTTGGGCAAGGAGGCAAGGCCCATTTAAGGGTGTTTATGTCAATAGACCAAACCGCCCCAAGTTTAGGGCAGAGGAAGGGCATGTGCCTATAAATACACAGCTCCAGGAACTACGTAAGGCTTGATTCCTGGACTTTCACACAGGATACGTAGGCAATCCAAGATACCTTCTTGGACTCAGCCATAAGACACCCAAAAATATTACCTTTCCTACAAGCAACAGCCATTCGATCTCTTACAGCTCACCCTTAGATTACACGTGGCTCCATTTCATCGGTGGTGCATTATTTAACATCGTCATTTTGGCGCTAGAATGAGGGCCTTCTACTGGTGAGTTGGTGAAGAAATCGCAATGGCGCCACCAGCAATGAAGAAACCGATGAGTAGTAAGAACGCGCAGATCGAAGAGCACACGGATATAGATCCAGCAGGGGTTCCATCCCAGATTCAAGAAGTCCCCACTGGATCTAGACCCGCAGTTGCAGATCCACCCAGGCCTCAGCTTCCTCCCCAGCTGCAAGATATGGCAGATCACTTAGCGTCTTTAGATGAAGACGCCCTGAAGAGGGTGGTGGCTTCGGCGTTCATAGGCAAGGGAATCTGTAATCCCCCAGAAGAACGCCTGTTAGACCCACTAGGTCGTAGTGAAATTGATAATGCAAGGGGGAAGAAGCCTGTCGTACCTCAAGAAGAATGTGAGGAAGGCGCAATTGAAATCAGCGTGACTAACGCCCACAAACGTCCTGAACAAGAAAAGCATCAGCGGCAGGTCGAGGACAGCATTCGAAATGAGTTCAATCGCATCGTAGGAAAGGAGCAGGTCACAGAATGGCTCGAATCTCCATTTAGTCCCGAGATAGAGATATACACAATGCCTGAATCGTTCAAACCACCCAAGATGGAACCTTATGACGGTACCACGGACCCAGAGGACCATCTGTATCGATATATATCGTTGATGAGGTTGAGGAACGCAAATGATGCCATGAAGTGATGTGCCTTCGACACGCTGCTCATAGGTCGAGCTCGAGAGTGGTTTCACAAGCTACGTCCCGGGTCGATCTCGAGTTTTTTACAGTTGGGACAAAAATTCCGAGATGCCTTCATTGGGAATAAGAAGTTCCACCTTAGTGCTACACATCTCATGAATATCAAGCAAGAGAAAGGGGAGTCGACTATCGACTTCATGAGACGCTTCAATCTTGAGGCCATGAAAGTGCATAATTCCAGTGATGCACTGCAAGTTAATGCTTTTGTGGGAGGCCTGCGAAATATGAAGTTGTATGATAAGTTATCCAAGAAGATGCCAAACGATATGGATGAATGTGTGAACATAGTCCATAGGTTCTGCCAAGGTGAAGAGGCAGTGCGTCTGCACACCATTTCACTTGGCCTCAACTCGAGGAACGACTCCCGAAGCCAGACCAAGGGTCAGCCTAGGGGTCGGAATGAAGAAAGCAAGTCCAACGTTTTTGATCGACTGACAGCTCCGATATCGGATCGGCTTGGAAAGAAAGGGAATTTGAAAGATCGAGATTTTATACCCCTCAACCGGTCTCGGGGGGAGGTGTTGGCGATTATGATAAAAAAGAACATTGCTCGGACACCTAAGCCGATGTCCAAGGACCCAGAGAAAAGAAAAAATACTCACAAGTATTGCGACTATCACAGAGATGTGGGGCACGACACGGAGGAATGCTTCGATTTGAAGAGAGATATCGACGCCTGTATTCAAGAGGGTCGATTGGATAAAGTGATAGATAGGTCAGAAAAGGACGAGCCAAAGGGCCGTCGGGAGTATAAGAGAAAAAGCTATAATGGAAAGAAGGACCGATCTCCGTGTCGGGACAATCGGAATCGTCGAGAAAAGTCATCCGACCCGACATACAAGGACAATCGGCGGGATGACCGTCAGGAAGTTCAGAACCGAGATCCGCATCGAGATAATCGCGTCGGGTACGAAGTTAACACAATTGTTGCAGAACACGAGTCGGATCGACCACGATCCAGTCGGCACTCATCGGACAGATCAAGGGAGTCAAAGAAGATCAGGTTTACGACAGAAGTGGGTTATGGCCCCAAGGATGACGTTCCGAGTTCCCACAGTCATAGCGAAGGATTGGTGATCGAGGCGGTGATAAGCCGAGGTCGAATAAAAAGAGTTTGTGTCGACAGTGGGAGCGCCGTTAATATCCTTTACTACTCAGCCTTCAAAGCCATGAGGTTGAAAGATGAAGACATTGTTCCGTTATCCACCCCTTTATTTGGGTTTACAGGGCAAGCCATCCACCATGTCGGGTCGATCAGTTTGTTAACTACGGTTGGAGACGGGGAAAAGGGTCGAACAATGGAAATGACCTATGTCGTAGTTAAGGCCCCTTCAGGGTACAACGCGATATTAGGTCGACCAGCTTTATATGATCTCAGAGCCATCATCTCGACATTCCACAACAGCATTAAGTTCCCCACCTGGTACGGTACCCATGAAGTCAAAGGAGACGTCGAGGTAGCCAGGAATTGTAGTCTGGTTACGATTAAAGGAAAAGGGGTTGGGCAGGTGCTAGTTGAGGAATTGATACCTGAGGAAGAGGAAGATCGGAGCTGGGTCTCCGCCGACCCGACAGAGGAAGTTCGAGTGTGGAAAGAGGAAGAAGGTCAAGGGGTCCAGATCGGGAAGTGGATGCCACACCCCGATATGAGAGCCTTGGTCGATCTCCTAGTTGAGTTTCGAGACGTTTTTGCATGGAAGGCAGATGACATGCCTGGCTACACCGACGGACATAGCGATACATCGACTCAACGTCGATCCCAAAAAGAGGCCGATGACAAAGAAAAGAAGAGAAACTGGCTCCCGAGATGAAGGAAGCCGTAAGGAAAGAAGTTGACAAGTTGTTAATTGCTGGGATCGTGAAAGAAGTATTTTATCCAGATTGGTTAGCCAATCCAGTGTTGGTTAAAAAGCCAGATAGACCTGGCGAATGTGCGTCGACTTTACGGATCTTGACAGAGCATGCCCCAAGGATTCTTACCCGCTACCAAAGATCGACCAGTTAGTCGACTCGACACTGGGCTTCGAGGTATTCGGGTTTCTCGATGCATACAGGGGGTATTATCAGATCTTTATGGATCCCCAAGACTCAGAAAAAACCGCCTTTATCACAGAGTTTGGCACGTTTTGCTTCGTGACGATGCCATTTGGGCTTAAGAATGCAGGGGCTACCTATAAGCGGGCGGTCAACAAAATTTTCAAGAGGCAGATAGGTCGAAACATGGAGGTTTATGTGGATGATTTATTGATCAAGAGCAAGTCCATGGGACAGTTTCTTGTCGATGTCAGAGAGGTCTTAGAGTCTTTGCGGGCCGCAAACATGAAGCTCATCCAAGAAATGCACGTTTGGAGTCCGATCGGGAAAGTTTCTGTGGTATATGATATCAAGAGATGGGATTAGATCTAATCCGGATAAGATCGAGGCCCTCAAGAGCATGCCTACGCCTCGTAACGTAAAGGAAGTGCAACGGTTGACAGTCGGATGGCGGCCCTCAATCGCTTTCTTGTCGATATCGCCAGCGCAAGGCCCTACCATTCTACAAGATATTAAAGAAAGCGAGTCCATTCCAGTGGGACGAGAAGTGCCAAAAAGCATTCGATGATTTGAAGGAGTATCTATCTGATTTACCGACACTGTCTTCACCTCGAGAAGGAGAGAAACTCCTGGTTTATCTAGCAATCTGTGAAGAGGCAGTGAGTGCCGTATTAGTTCGAGATGGAGACCAGGGGCCGGACCCGGTGTATTTCGTAAGCAAGGCATTGCATGGACCAGAGACCGATACACGCCAGCTGAAAAATTGGCATTAAGTCTAGTTCATGCATCGAGGAAATTGAAACCCTACTTTCAAGCACACCCCATATCTATGGTCACCGACTAGCCCCTGAAACAGATTTTGGCAAAGCCCGAGACATCGGGTCGATTGGCCAAATGGGTGGTCGAGCTAGCCGAGTATGATATCGAGTTTCTACCTCGCACAGCCATTAAGGGTCAAGCTCTGGCAGACTTCATAGCAGAAGGATTGTCAATTCAGTTGGAACAAGATAAGCAGTCATCAGGTGAGCAGTGGACCATCCATGTTGATGGTGCCTCGAGTAGTAGAAGAAGAGCTAGGGCTGGTTTTGTTCTTGGTCACCCTAAGGGAGAAGAGTTCCCTTATGCGTTACGATTCGAGTTCAAGGCTACAAATAACGAAGCCGAGTATGAGGCAATGATCACTGGTTTAAAGCTGGCATTGAAGTTGGGGGTCGAGAACCTCCTAGTATACAGTGACTCTCAGCTCGTAATGAACCACATACGAGGCGAGTATGAGGCCAAAGAAGAATCTATGAAGAATTATCTGAGAGTGGTTCAGGGACTGATGACGAAGTTCACGACGGTACGTGTCGGCGGTACCCAAGTGAGAATAAGCGGGCCGATCGTTGTCTAAACTTCGCATCGAATTTTAGGTCGAAAGGAAAGTTACGGTAGAAATGTTAGCCGAGCGAAGCTATAATGAAGTCGACGTGCAACCGGTGGTTCAGGGGTCGACATGGATGGACCCTATAGCTCTATATTTGAAAGACGGAATTCTCCCCTCCGATAAATCTCAAGCCAGGAAAATCCGGCTTCAAGCCTCCAGGTACGCTCTGTTCGACTATGTGCTTTATCGGAAATCGTTTGTAACTCCTTGGATGCGATGTGCATCGGAAGACGAGGGGGCTTATCTTCTCGAAGAAATACATCGAGGCGTTTGTGGTAATCATTGCGGAGCTCGGATGTTGGCAAGAAAATGTAAACTGGCAGGCTATTTTTGGCCGTCCATGCAGAAGGACGCCAATCGATTAGTTATGAGTTGCAGGGCTTGCCAAGTGCATGACGTGGTGACTCATCAACAAGCACGAGAGATGAATGCCATCGAGTCGGTATGGCCGTTTGATGAGTGGGGGGTCGACATAGTCGGGCCCTTACCTCGAGCCCCGGGGAATTTCAAATATGTGGTCGTTGCGGTTGATTATTTTACCAAATGGGTCGAGGCCAAAGCTCTCACTGACATCAGGGCTCAGACCATTAAAAAATTTCTATGGGAGAATATTTTGTGCAGGTTTGGGATTCCAAAGTATTTGATCTCGGACAACGGGACTCAGTTTCTGGACGATAGAGTGCAGAATTGGTTGAAAGAATTCAAGATCGAACACAGAACGACATCGGTGGCCCGACCTCAGTCCAATGGACAGGTCGAGCAGACAAACAGGCAAATCAAGTTTGGGTTGAAGAAGCGGTTGGAAGACGAAGGTCGAGATTAGGCAGCTCAGTTACCCAGTATACTGTGGTCATATCGAACAGCACCCAATTCAGCTACCCAAGAGACTCCTTTTGCTATGGCCTATGGATGCGAAGCAGTGATACCTGCGGAGATCGGACTAGCATCACCTCGGGTCTTAGCTTACAACGTCGAAACTAATGCTGCCGATCTAAAGGAAGAAAAAGATAACGTCGAAGAAAAGAGAGAGATGGCGGCATATCGAATGGCCAGTTACAAAAGGAAGATTTCACAGTATTACAACGCGAGGGTGAAATACAAATACTTCCAAGTAGGAGACCTCGTATTGAGGAAAAATGAAGCCAGCAAGCAGGACCCAATAGGCAAGCTCGAGCCGAATTGGGAAGGTCCGTATAAAATCTTAAAGGTGCATCCTAAAGGGTCGTATCAGTTGGGCAGGTCGGATGGAAGCACAGTGCCTCGAACTTGGCATGCCACCAACCTCAGAAAATATTATGTTTAAAGTTATTTTTTCATCTCATGACTTTTGCAGTTCTACTTTCATCAGTTGTAATAGGTCGATATGACATTATATTTCGATGCCTTTTATTCAGCATGCTTTCTTTTCCTTTTTAATTACGCTACATTTGCAAGATCGTATGAAAAAGAAAAAGGGGGCAGAAGAAAAAGCGCAAAAATCGACCACGACATCAATTCTCCGACCCGATCAACTCGGCACGGTACGGTGAATAAAGCCAAGTCACTGACAGTGCTTATATCACCTCGACACGGCGAAGCCGGAAAAAATAAAGCTAAGTCACTGACAATGCTTATATCACTTCCGAGCTACGATCCATCGATACGATGGAGTTAAAACAAAAATAGTGAAAAAAAGCCAAGTCACTGACAGTGCTAATATCACTCCCGACATGCCAGTAAGCCACGATGCTAAGCAGTCGGATGATCCCACGACGGATCCCTAACTCGACCAGATCATAAACACCCCGATGTGCGACAGTCGAGTATGGACTACTTAATTCGATGTCCTTATAAGCCTGACAAGGCAGGATAGTCGAATCGAGCTCCGACCACAAAGCCAAGTCAAGCCAATAAGGCGACCTGGTGCTAGTCGACTCATACTCAAGTGTACTACGAGTCATGTACTCCTAATACACTTCGAAGGGCCAGAGGGGAATTAAGTCCAAAGGACTACACCCCATAAGACGACTACACTCCATAAGACAACATTTTCAAGGGAATTAAGTTCAAAAGGACTACACCCTGAACAAACGGTCAATAAGAAACAAAAGACATTCAATGAAAAGCATAGATTCCAATCTAAAGATCAAAATGCAAATTGAAATGTCAAAGTTTACAGGATCAAATTGACGAAATGCAAGTTCAGACAAATAAAAGCATAAAAGTTGTTACAACCATATCGAATCGAGTTACTTAAAGAGGCAAAGAGGAAATAGCATCAGGCTGCAGGCTGGTTCGAGGTCGAAGCATTGGGGTCGGCTTGTTCTTCAGACTCGATGTTTTCCGCACCATCATCGTCCAAGGCGGGGGTCACGTACTTCTCATATAAGGAGACGCCGGTTTTGAACTCATTGAAATACCGCCCGTAACGAGGAACGGCCTCTGGATCATATAAGTAGGATTTCAAAATGGCAGACACGTCAAAGTTCGGATCAACCTCTTTGACTTGGTCAATGGCCATGGTAAACCCCCCTTTCATGCCCTGGGTCATAAGCAACGTCAGGTCGTCTTCGAGCTCCTTTGAAGCCAAGAAGTCCCGCTTGGCAGTTTCCGCTCGAGTCGTTAAATCATCGAGGAGAGACTGGACGTTGGTGCGAGCCTTGACTGCTTCGGCCAGTTCGGCTTTGGTCCCCTCGAGCTCCGACTTCACCTGCACCAGCTCTGACTTCATCTCCGCTAGCTCGATATCCCTTTCAGCTATGTCCTTCTGAGCTTTAGACAGATCGGATTCCAACCTCAAGCGGCGATCATCCAACTTGTTGGCCTTGGCCTTCAGCTTCTCGATCTCCGAGGTCGATAGTCTCTTTCTGCTCCTCCAGAGCTGCCGACGGAGACTCGATTCTATTCAAAGCTACTTTAGTGGCGAGTCGAGTCTGCGATGGGGAACACTATTAACATCGAAGACAGACAAAGAATCACAAAACTACAAAGGAAATAAAAAAGAAGACTCACGGCTCGTTGGCTCTTCATGATAAAGTCATGTAGCTCCTTTGGAGTCATGGCCTCCATCTCGGCCACGCTCATCCCTGGAATCGTCTCGGAGGAGTTCGGTGGGGCAAGGTTACGGGTCTCCTTCCCGACCCCATGCCGCACCTCTGTTGTCTTTTGGCGCTTCCTCGAGACGAGGTCCCCTTCTGTCTGCTCCGTCACCCTGGCCTCGTCGGGTTGACCTCTCAGAATCTCAGATGTTGATACGGGGGTAGCAGATCGGGACGACCCCTCTCATTCGCAGATGTACCCAGATCTTTGGCTTCTTCGACTTGATCCCGGCCATCTCCTGAATCTTCTTGGGATCGGTTTTCTTGGGGTCGGGCATTTTACCCAAAGCATCCATCTTCGAGAAAAACTCCACTGCGTGCAGAGAAAAACTGACATCAGAATACAACGAATATGAAATAAACACAAAGAAAGTACAAAAGAAAGTGTTACAGCTCGACAGAATGAATAAAAGTCCTACATAAAATGCGAACATCCTCATCGAGTTCGAGGTAGGCGCCCGGACCAGCCGTCTCGATATCGGCATAAGGATATAGGGAATGCAGGTTTCGAGTGGCGACCTCAGGGTGGACGCTCTCAATAGTCCCGCACCCACTGGGGATATCCGAGTCGAGCCTATCGTGCCACTTCAACGGCCTCTTAAACCAAGTGTGAATGTCGATATCCACCAGTCCGTGTTGGATAAAGAAGAAATTGGGCTTCCACTCGCCTTGAGATGAGATCACCCTTCTCACGAATTCCGATGCTAGAGGACGCTTCTGAAATGTATACCACCCCATATCCTGCAAGCTCGATATGGCATAGTACTGGCGGAATAGTCGAACCGAGAACTCGACTTTGGCGATTCGACACGCCAGCACGAAACCCATTACACTCCTAACCCCATTGGGAGCAAGCTGGGTGATACAGATCTGGTAGTGTTGAAGGACCGCAATGAGGCACGGATCGAATGGAAACCGAAGTCCCTCCTTCAATTGCGCCTCGTAAATAGTGCAGAACCCAGGGGGGTCACAGGCAAACTGATGCTGACCGTGTGACACTTTGATACGTTCAGAGGAATAGGGTATGCCGTATCGTATGCAGATGGTTTTAGCTTTCTCCGGAGTCAGATTGGAGATGCAACCGTACGGCCCTTGACCTCTCATCCTCGTTTGACGTTTGGTAGTGGGTCGAGAAGATGATTCTTCTTCTCCTCCCTCTTCTTCTTCTTCTCCGGTAGCTCTCTCGCCGGAGACGGTTGGATGTTCAGAAACCGTTTCCTCAGAAGACTCTTCTTCAACAACAATTTCTTCTCTGTTTTGGGAATCGCTATCGCTACTAGACATGGACTTGGGAAAAAGATGCAAGAAACAAAAATAAGAAGGAAAACTTGAGTAAACTAGGGCTTACTTGAGATTTTAGGCGAAAACTGATATTTGCAGAAGTTGTAATAGCAAGTGGGAGGCTTCTGTGGTTTGGACTCCTTATATGCGTGTGAATTTTGCAAATGATTTGAAAGGACAAATTTTGGGCAGTTATAGAAGTGTAAGCGCGAGAATCAAGGGCCAAATCTCCACGCGGCCCAATGAGAGACGCTTCGTATCCTGCACCAATTAATGCTGACAGCATGACGTCACCCCACGACGGCCTAAATCGGCTAGGGGGGACAGCTGTGTTCCCGCCTAAAGAAGACCACGTGTCGAAAAGGTTATTCAAATTTTCAGACCCGAGATCAGCACCCGAGATGAGCTTCCCTCCGATCTGGGGGGCTTATGATGATACGGGAATTCACTCCTCCACGTGGAATTATTTGAGTGGTCCAGCTGGCATGTGGAAAAGTCTGTGTTGATTATCCACATCGAGTCGATACGAGACGTACCAGTGAAGACCGCGGCTCGGAGGAAATTCACCAAGTGTCCGAACTCGAACATCCACATCGATGCCCTTCGAGTCGATACCACGTACTTTAGCCTAGGCTCCTGGGCCCACATCCAACAGGTTACTTGGGCAAGAGGGCAAGGCCCATTTAAGGGTGTTTATGTCAATAGACCAAACCGCCCCAAGTTTAGGGCAGAGGAAGGGCATGTGCCTATAAATACACAGCTCCAGGAACTACGTAAGGCTTGATTCCTGAACTTTCACACAGGATACGTAGGCAATCCAAGATACCTTCTTGGACTCAGCCATAAGACACCCAAAAACATTACCTTTCCTACAAGCAACAGCCATTCGATCTCTTACAGATCACCCTTAGATTACACGTGGCTCCATTTCATCGGTGGTGCATTATTTAACATCGTCAAAAATACCATTCTGTTTAGGTGTGCTGACACAGGATGTCTGATGTATGATGCCCTGCTGAGCATAAAAATCAGTGAGCTGGAACTCAGCTCCATTATCAGACCTGATAACTTTGTGAAATTGTGTAGAAACAAATTTAATAAAAGATTACAAGTTCAGAAGCTTCAGATTGTGCCTCATAAGAAATACCCAAGTGAATCTAGAAAAATCATCTACAACAGTAAGAAAATATTGTTGTCCATTCACAGTATGCTGTCTTAAAGGACCCCAAATATACATTTGAACAAGATCAAAAACAGAATGTACAGCAGTATTACTTTATGGAAAAGGTTGTTTCTTTAGTTTTGCCATAGGACAAACATAACAGAGGTCATGATCACAAAATTTGACATCAGCAGACTGTGAACTAATGACTTGTAGTCTTTTATCAGGTAGGTGTCCTAGTCTGTAATCCATAAATAGCATCATTTAATCTATCAGACAATGTGTGGTTTTCTACAGCATTGGCAACAGATAGTCTTATTGGTTGATCCATGACATATAGTCCTTTGTGTAACTCAGTGAACCAATAACTTTCTTGTTCTTGTCTGCAAAACACACTTGTTAGCAGAAAAATTAGCTGCACCTTTTGTATTATTAATAAATGCGGGTAAAGAGAAAAGGTTATACTTAAAACTAGGAATGCAAAACACATCATGTAGGACCAGCTGAGGGTTTACCCTTACTTGTCCTATATGTGTGACAGAAAAATTATTTCCATTAGGTAATCTCATCTTTATACCAGATGAATGTTTGGGATTGCTTAACAGATCTAATGATCCCACAATGTGGATCTGTGGCACCAGAGTCCAAGATCCATTGTATAGATCTTACTAAATTCAGATCACCTGTCCCTGTAGCAGGTGAGTAGTGTGTCAAAATCCCAGCAGGTTGTCCAATGGCAAATCATGCATGTCTAGGAGGATCAGAACTCTACAGGGCTATCAACTTGTCAAGTTGTTGTGTAGTAAGATTTGGAACCCCGGTCCAGCAGACCTGTTGTGGGCCTGATCTTCTTCTGCTGATTGTTCTTCCTCTACCAATTTAGGCTTTTTTGACTTGAAACCAGGAGGATAGCCATGTTTCTTGTAAAAACTCTCCTCAGTGTGACCATTAAATCCACAAAAACTACGTTGCATTTTCTTGGGATTTTTAGGTCTTGGATTTGCATCAGATGCAGAGTTAGGTCTGCTGATAGACTAATTTTGCCCTTGCCCCTTTTCCTGAGACAAGAGAACCATAGAATCTTGATTCTTGGCCCTATTAGCTACATACAACTTCTGTCTTTCAAATCTAATGGCCATTGCAAAGGCATCATGGATTTCTGGGAAAGGGACGATCAACATTGCCTATGAAACCATTGGCTCAAAGTCATCCCTTACACCTTTTAGGAATTTCATCCTCCATATGATCCATTAGTGTGCTGATTGCGTTGCAGTGACATTGAGGATCACAAGAACAAACTGATACATGCCTAATGGTCTTGATTTCTTCCCACATAATCATCAATTTTGTGAAATATTGATTGACAGAGTCACTGCCTTTTTCAGCAGATGCATCTCTTCAAAAAGATTTGAAAGCCTCAAGGCATCAACATTAGAAAATCTAGCTGCAAGATTCTTCCAAACTGCATGTGCACCCTTGAAGTACATCAAAATTTGAGCAATGGTATTTTCTACAGAATTCAAGTTCTATGATCTCAACATTGTAACGCATTGTCTCCATGCATGGAAATCTGCTGAATCTGCTCTGGCCTTTTGATTGTGCCGTCTACGAAGCCAATTTTATTCTTGGTGATTAACACCATCTCCATAGACATTTTCATGGATTATAGTTGTTGTCATTCATCAATGGCCGAACAAGAACTAAAAATGGATTCTCATTATGATGAACATAAAACGGACTGGAGGGACTTATTTCTTGTTTCTTAGCTGCCATGGCTATCATGAACTCCAGAATTGATCACAAATCAACAATGAAAGTGAAATTACAGATAAAAAAACCGATCAAAAAATGACCAAACAACTCAGGAAAAAGATGACAGTTTACTCTCACGAAACTGAAATCTCAGAAAAGATGAAAAACACTCTCAAGATTCTTCAAAAAACTCAGAGAAACGCAGGAAAACATTCCGAAATTCTCAAATTTCTGCTCTGATACCATGATGAAGTATATAGAATTATAAACTAAAAGTAAAACGCGGAATTATTGTTGATGAACTGAAAGTTACAAGTTGGATTACAATACAGCTGATCATGGGGCATTTATAGCTTCATACACCTCATTGATCAGTTAGAAGTAAGTTACAAACGGTTACAACAAAATTATAATAGAATCTACATTTTACTCAGCAGGTTGTTGTGTCTCTACACTGTCATCAGGCTTTTACACTATCAGCAAGCTACTGTGTGTCAGCTGACTGTGTCAGTGAATTGCACTTAGCATTCCCTTCAACCTCTATATTGTAACACCTTTTACCCTTCAAGGGGATGCATAAGAGAAAACGCATGTCAAGCCCTATCAATTTGTCAACAGACTCTCTCTCTTGCATTCATATTGTTCTCACTCTTCTTCATACGTATTTCTTGAGCAAAACATAATCAAACACACCAAAATAGCCCAAATATCCACTAAAAAGCACACAAACCGCACCTGTGATATTTTCGACCGTATTAGATGGCTCCGTTATCGGGAAAGATTACGCGAAAGCATTCTTCTTCAGTGGAGTTTGAGATTTGTAGCCGCTGTTCTTCAGCTCCGACAGTCTGAAACTATACTTTTATTTGGTTTTCCGGTTAAATCCTTATTGGAATCACCATCTAGTTCATCTTGAATCCTCAAATCTTCAAGAGATTCGACCATATTCCCAGAAATCTAACAAGATCGCCACTCGGTTCATCCCAGTTGCCAAAATCTTCTTCAGGTTCATCACAAACCTTTGGATCTTCACCAGATTCAATGAACCTTTATCAAATTACATCCAACATTAGCAGATTCACATCTTCGTCATCAACATGTCTAAAACCAGATCAGCTGGAGTTTCATTGCACGATGGCCTGCCACCAACTACCAAAAGGACAGGCAAGAACACCGTACATGTTGCTGATAGTACGGCAATGCACGATCCTGAAATACACCTGACACTTAGCCCGTATGGCGAGGACGTACATCAGTACGATATGCAAACTTACCTCAACATTAGGGCGAGGTCTAAGGAGGCTCTGGGTCAGCTCGCCTCAGCTACTATGCATGATAAAGGAAAGAATGCGGATGGGACATCTCACCCAGCCCATTCGCACCAAGTGTCTCCCCACGAGGAGGCAGCAACATATGACAAGATCTACGTGAAAGCTCTGCGTGCTCATGCCGCCTATGCGGAAAGGATGTATCAGACCAATCAAGAGCTTATCCGTCAGCATCAACCAACGCTTCCTTTAGTGAGTTTGTTCCACCACCAAGGTCGCCCGCATTGGACAGATACATTGATCTCTTAGTCCTATCGAGAGGACCTTCTGTACAACATTCTGAAAGAGAGGTGAGCATTCGCTCTTCGGCTGGACAACACAAGGGTCGTAAACCTGTTCAGGATCGTCTAGGTCTGGTTTCCGAAAAACGGTGCGAACCCTCAAGAAAATAAAGAAGCGACAAGGTCCAATCAGGCCACAGGAATGTGAAATTGAGGTTGGGACCTCAACCCGGAGAGGCTAACCCTCGAGGCGAAAGTTCTAGATCGGTACGCAGTCACAAATAGCCTGTCCCCAATCATTTCGAGAAAGTGATTGCCAAACTTCAGAGGCAGGTTGAGAAGTTACATAAATATAAACGGGGAAAATGGAGTAAGAAATCTCTGGGAACGAGCGTCCTCGATGAAAAGATCTTAGATACAGCACCTGAGGGACTCCACTATCCCACCTTCCGGAACTACACGGGATCGACCTGCCCTTATGACTGGCTCTCATCGTTTCAGAGAAGGACATCCCTAGCAACAAGGAACGGATCCGCATGGTGCATCACCTTTGTAGGTGCCATGCATGGCAAGGGAGCGATGTGGGTCCGAAATCTATCAGCGAAATTGTCTTTATGATGGTCAATATCCATTAAACTTAATCTTTATCTTAAAAGATAAGTAAGATATTACCACATTTTGCATACTCAGCAATATATATCATCTTTGCTTTTCCTTTGTATTAGTATTTATCTTACATATATAATAAGAGATATTAAATAACACGTTAGACACATGTATTCAAAGTTATTCTTGTTGTAACATGCATTTATCGAATTCGGATCATTGACCACCAATCCAACCCCAACCCAGCCAAGATGATTCCAACTCAACCTTTTCACCTGTATTTACAATTTACAAACAACCTTCTTAAAACATATATACAGGTATTTCAAAACCATGAAATGAAGTTAAAATTCTTTAGGAAAATAAATAAATAAAAAAAGTCCATGTACATTCTGCTATGAATTGCCTCATAAAACTCCATTTCTATACCTTCAAAATTACCTTCAGGGCTATATATATATATATACTTATTTATCTAATCATACAAGTTGCAGGACCAACTTAAAATTTTGGAAAGATTTGTACCACGATATTGCAGCGTATTCACTTCAAATGAAGAGGTTGTGGCTGCGCCAAAGTCCTTCTCTTCCATAAATTAATTTCCTTTTTCTTTTCCAACTGAACAACCGGTTTAACTCCTCCGATCATCAATATCGGTGCAGAAAATGGAATAATCACTTCCTCCTCGAGCTCATCTTGTTCACCTTCCTCCAGTGTTGTCTTCCAATCATACTTACTCAACGTTTCACGCCCACTTGCAAACTTTTTCAGCTGCCCCAGACGTGGCGGCGCTCCGCCGTCCTCCAGCCTTGACTCATCACTACCAGACACGTCCTGTGGCCACCTCCTTTTTCCCTTTTCATCTGTCCCGTATAGGGGACGTCCCGAATCGTGTACAGCCCTAGACGTCCAGAATCCGGATCCGGTGTGTTCCCGGGAAAAAGGGTTTTCTTGTTTAGGCGGCGGAGGGGTTGTTTTTGTTTTGGTTTTCTTGATAATCTTCTTCTTCTTTTGTTTAATTTGGCCCATGCAAGAAATCTTGGGAGAAGTGGGTTCTTCTTTACCGATATTGTCGTCAAATTTATTAATGTTTCTTCTTCTAGCTTCTTCGGGTATGATGGGGCCTGAGAAACCTCTGTTCTGGTGGAATTTGTGATTCAACCGAGGACTGAAAGGATCTGGGTTCTTGAACGAAATACCAGATTGTAGTTTCATAAATAACTTCATTCTTGAACAATTGCTGCAGCAGCGCACAATTTATATTTTTAGTATTATTCTCTGACCTTTAAATCTGTGTGTTATTTCTCTTGTTTTGCCTTTATATAGAGAAAGAAAAAGAAGAAAGGATAATTATATATGGCGTAATTAAGAGAAATTGTTAGGTATCCGTTGGGAACACAAAAGTCTGCGTAATTGACCTTTTCCTTTCAAGAATTGCATATATGTGAGACAAAGTCCGCGGATACACGCTCCCACTTGTCTTTGTGCCTATCCGGCTCCAGGACATCAATTTGTGGGAAAATTACGATGTAATGACTCTTTATTATGTGAAATTTTAAAATACAATCGTTATAGGAAGGTTTTATCAAGTGACATACATTACAATCACTCATTTCTAACATCTCACACAAAATAAAAATGTATTATGTGAAAGAGAGTAAAAATGAGAGAACCTAATGTATCTTGGCTTGTGATATCTTCTTCCTACAACCGTTATCTACAAAAAATCTCTCATTTATTACAGGAGACAATTTATATGTATGATTAAACGAAATTGTTTTATCTACTTGTATATGTAGCACTAATATGTAAATCTGTTTTATTAGAGAATTGCTACGACCTTTGCACACAATCATCTCCTTTTAAAACTAGACCAAATTAAAATATTTTTAGTATTTTCATTAAACAATTTAATACTTTTTTATTTATGTAAAGTTAAAAATATACTAAATATTGAAGTGTACTAAGTAAATTTTTTTTTTTCCGTGATGGCTTGAAGTAATAAAGTGTTCATCTTGAAAAGAAAAAGTAACTAAATATTTTCATAAAAAAAGTATACTAGTAGTATATAATAATTTTAAAAATTAAGAGTAAAAATGTTTTCCCTTCCTATTAATGCACTTAAAATTAGGTAGTCCATCCGCCCCGCAATATAAGATATTTGACTTTTCTAATAATATAAGACATTTTTAATCTCAATTCAATATTAAATACATTGTCATTATTTTCATATTAAACAATGCAATATTTTTTTTGAGGATCAATGCAATATTATAAGTCACCCAAAAAAAACAATACTACCTCAATCTCATATTATAAATCATCATATTTTTATGTGGGTTCTATTGACGATTTTTTTTTTTTTAAATGCTGAAAAATAAAATATTTATGGTTTCGGCGCTCATCTGAAACTATTTCCTGCGAATGGGTCCACGTCAGCATTGTTTACTGAAGCCGCTGGTTCAACCAGCGACTTTACCCTTTTTTTTGAAAAACACCAAAGCCGCTGGTTGAACCAGGCGCTTTAACTGAAAAACGCGAAGCATCCTCTGTATTGAAATGAACTGGTGCATATGAAGAAGCCGCTTGGTTCAACCAAATGGCTTTAGCAATATATAAAACAAAGCAGACGGGATTTTTCACCCATTTTCGATTTCCAAACCCTAAAACAAAAACCCCAAATTCTCTCCATGGCGCCAACTCAAATTAGGCCATTTAGCATCAAGATTCTTACTTTCTTCAACCAAATCAAAGGTTTCATCCATAGTTTATCAATCCAAATGTATTTTTTTTCGTTTTTTTTTCGATTTTCTGCGATTTTTTTCCGTTTTTTTTCGTTTTTTTATGCCAATTGAAAGAATTCTTTGTTTGGATAACGAATAAGTGTTGATATTCATCGATTTGTGATATGTGTAGAAGGTTGTTTGTTTAATTTTATTAGTTTTTGATTTTTATTGTGTATGTGGATTTGGTTTTAGGTTTTGCTTGATTTGAGATTTTTAAAGGGATGGAGATATATAATTATCCGTTGACTTGTTGGTGGAATGGTGAAATAGTAATTGACGGTGAAAATGTTACCTACAAAGGTGGTTGTGAAACCTTTATTATTGTCAATAGTAACATTGGTAAGAATGAGCTTAAGAATGAGATATATGATGCTATGGAGGTTGATAGTGCTAGATTTGACCTAAACGTGAAGATGAAATTCCCTAGTGTGCGAGGCTATAAAGTGTTAGCTTTAAGTAATGATCGTGGTTTAAAAGCAATGTGGGCAAGCGTGTTTCAATCGAAAGCCCCCTCTATGGATTTATATATTGAATTGACACCCATTGAACAACCTAACATGTCATTCACCAACATGCTTGTTAGTCAAGTTGAGGATCCCAATTGGTTTGTGTCTTTGTCGACTAATAATGTTGATGAAGCATCACTTAGATGGTAATATCGAAGGGATGAGATTGAAGACGAGGATGATATGTTGTTGTTAAGTCGATTTGAAGATAGTGGGGTAGACTGGTATCATTAAAGGATCATGATACCGAGTTTACTAAGCTTCATTCTATAGATGAAGAATATTTAAACAGTTGGTATAAATCTAGTGATTTTCAATATAAGAGCGGTGGTGAGTTTGGGGTGGGGCAAGAATTTGCCAACAAAAAAGCATTGGGGCAAATTGTGACAACATACAATGTCGAAAGGAACCAAGTCTATAAAACCACGAAATCGAAACCTCACACCGTCACATTCAAATGTGGAAGGAAACCAATTGCTTGTAGTTGGTATTTAAGAGCCTCTCAAAAGAATGTTGCATCGGATGTCTTCACTATCGTCACTATAAAGGCCCCCACGAAAGCTCTTGTGTGGTTCACAAACCATCCATGGATCACCCGAATTTAAAGCGAGAGTTTATCAGCAACGCTATAAAGCCTCTTGTGCAAGCAGATTGGGGGGTGAAAGTTAGTGTACTAAAAGCCTTCATAACAAAAGAATTCAACTTCTCGATCTCTTATGGTAAAGCATGGAGTGCAAAACAAAAGGCGATAGGTGCTCTTTATGGAGATTGGGAGAGTCTTACCAATATCTTCCTCGTTACATGGAAGCTTTGAAAGAAGCAAATCCGGGCACCGTGGTGCATTTTGTTAATAAGCCAACCCACGATCCTTACAATCGAACAATTTCATTGTGTTTTTGGGCATTTGGCCCTCAATCGAGGTTTCCAACATTGCGGGCTGTCATCACAATTGATGGAACTCATTTATACGGGAAGTATCGTGGCGTTATGTTGATTGCCATGGGAGTTGATGCGAATGGACAACTTTTTCCATTAGCATTTGCCATAGTTGAAAAAAGAAGATCACGACAATTGGAGTTGGTTTTGGCTTGCATAAGGTGTTTTGTCACAAAACGTCATGGACTTTGTGTCATCTCTGACCGGCATGCGGGTATCCTATCAGCAATGTCTACAGAGGGTAGTGGTTGGGAGGAGCCATATGCTTTTCATAGATTTTGTATCAGACATCATGCATCCAACATCCAAAAGATGTTCAAAAATACGGATTTGAAAAAAATGTTTACCAACACAATATGGAACATCAAATTCGCAAATTTGATAAAGGGATGCAAAAGATCGGTGCACTCAATCCTCGTGCTAAGAGTTTGTTAGAAGGCATTCCTTTAAGCAAGTGGTCACTTGCTCACGACGGCGGGTTAAGATACGGTATCAAAACCTCTAATTTATGCGAATGCTTCAATGGTGTGTTAAAGGGGGTTCGATTTCTGCCTATTCAAGCCCTTGTGAAAGCTACTTTTACTCGAGTAAACAAATACTTTGTCGATCGACGTGAAGTAGCAAGGAATAGAGATGCGTAATGGTATGAAATGGTCGGAGAAGATAACGGTTCAACTCGAGAGAAATAGTGAAAGCGCGCCACCACCATGAGGTTACTTGTTTCAATATACAAGAAGGTGTATATGGAGTGGTTACTAGACAAGGTAATCGTCATGGATGCATGGCTAATCGTAGTCACACATTGAATCTTTCGAAGAGGGCGTGTACATGTAACAAGTGGCAAAACCTACATTATCCATGTTCTCATATTATAGCGGTTTGTCGCTCGCACTCCATAGACACGGATCAATATGTTGACCCTTTGTTCTCATGTGGGGAATACTTTGGTTCTTATCGTGCATGCTTTCTACCTGTGCCTGACGAGGATTATTGGAAGACAATGACGGGACCGGTACTAGTAGTCAACCCCGCATGGAAAAGAGGCAAGGGACGTCCGAAATCTAAAAGAATCCGTAATGAAATGGATGAGTTACCAAAGACAAATGTTACATGTAGTTTATGTAATTTGCCCGGTCATAACAAGCGCTCTTGTCAATTGAAACAATCTAATTTGCCCGGTCCTTCACGGTAATGGTTTGTACCTAATGTCTATTATTTTTTTTTTTTTGAAATTAAACATTTTCATTAATGTGTCTATTCTAGTATACCATGTTTATATTATATTCATTTGTTATATAGTCACTAATGAATTGTGCTTTATTTATGTAGATCACATGGAGCCGGGACCAATTAATGATAGCGTTCTAAGACTTCAACAACAACACCGAAGCAGCATCATCTGGGAAGGAGAGGTAATATAATCGTTAATGTTTGCTTTTTCGCAATAACAATTTGTTTCTTTATAAAAAATAGTAACATGTTTTTTTTTTGCAGGAGTGTAGGTCTCTCGTATGTCGCACGCATCTTATGTCAAAGCAACATTATCAGGTGCATGATTTGGTAGTTGATTTTTTGAGAGAGACACAGTTCTATGGGATCCACAGGTTGTCATTTGTCGCCATTAATGCCGATTTAATTACCGCATTAGTTGAGCGGTGGCGTCAAGAAACACACACATTTCATATGACAATTGGAGAGGTAGGCATAACGTTACAAGATGTTAACGTCTTGTTAGGTCTTAAGGTCGGTGGCTTACCTATTACGGGGACAACTGATCATCGATGGGCCGATCTCTTAGAGCAAACATTAGGTATAAGGCCACCTGAAGGCGCTTTTTTAAAGGTAATACCTTGAAATTATCGTGGTTAAAAGATAATTTTCAAGGGGTTACTGTGGATGCAACGAAGAAACAGTTCATAGGTATGTTAGAGCATATCTATTATATTTGATAGGAGCCGTCCTCTTCCCGGATAAGAGTGGAAATAGGGTTCAACTAATATATTATCCTCTAGTGGTTGATTTGCACCGACTTGGTGAATATAGCTGGGGGAGTGGGGTACTCGCTTGTTTATACCGGAATTTGTGTGTGGCAAGCAAGAAAGGGGCAAGTGAAATCGGTGGATCTTTAGTCTTTTTACAAATTGTGGTCATGGGAGCGTATCACCATTGGTCGACTACACACGGATTAAGTCACGTGTTACGGAAGAAGAGGGAGGAAGATTTCCCCCTTGGGTCACAATTGCAAGCGGGAGTTGCCCTTTAGGATGTAAGTGGCTACGAGTTGAGCGGATGTATACCGATCATTTATCGGGGTTGGTAACCTATAGACATGCATTTGATACTATGACAGATGCAATGTTCACATGGCAACCATACACGTGGGACATCCTTAGCCATCTTCCGCTATATGTTTTGAGGACACCGATGAGTGGATTGTAATTGCTCCACTCATTTGTTTTGGCGTGGTGGAATGGCATTATCCTGACGAGTAGTTCGACAATTCGGTTGGCATCCAACGGCGGTGCCTAATGAATGTGACACAGTGTCCATTTGCACTCGCTTGATAGGCGGGAAACACAACGGATTATGCGCTTAAGCACGGGGATTATATTCAGTTGTGGGCCGATCGCAAATCATCGTTGGTTCCACGTGGTGTTCCTTACAACGGTTATCTTCAACACAATGATATGTACTTACAGTGGTACCGTCAGATCACCCGGCGCATTATTAGCCCTCAAAGTGCAAACGTTGTTGAAGACTATGAAACGCAACACAATTTCTATCCTACCGCTGCCGACTATGAACAACTTGTAAGTATATTTTAAATTTTGTTTTCTAATTTCATACATAGAAATTTGTTTTATTTGTTTTGTGTTTACACATTTCGCAGACAGCAGGGAATGTTTACTGCTATCAAAATACGACTAGGTTGCTTGCGAACATGCCGGATGACATCCCGATGGCACAAGTGAGGCTTATTCAACAAATGCGATCGATGTCCTTCAAGTGTTACAAAACACAAGACAGGACATCTCGATCCAACTGAACTCAAGAGGTCGAACATCCTAGCCCGGAACTTCCGCGATACGACTTTAGGAACTTGACAAGGGCTCAACCGACACCGATCGAGGAGGTAGACACACCAATAGAATATTCGCCTTCACGTAGAAGAACGAAGAAAAGTCGTATACGAACAAGTTAATATGATCAAATATTTCTTTTGTTTTGGTTGTTGTAATACAACAATAACTTTGGATATGGTTTTTTTCTTTTAATGACGTAGTTTGCATGAATGTGTTTTTGCAATTGATTTGGTTTTTTCCTTTTAATGAATGTGTTTTTATAATTGGATTGTTGATTTTGAGAATTTGAGGTGTTGAATATATTGTTTTGGGGTTGAAAAAGAAGATGCAGTGGTTTGAGAATTTGAGGTGTTGAATATATTGTTTTAAAATAAAAAAAGAAAATGCAGTGGTGTTAATAGTCTTGCTAAAGCCATTGGTTGAACCAATGGCTTCTTCATATGCACCATTTCATTTCAATACAGATGCTCACGTTTTTTTTTCAGTCAAAGCCATTTGGTTCAACCAATGGCTTTGGTGTTTTTAAAAAGGGTAAAGTCATTTGGTTGAACCAAATGACTTGATGAACAATCTTGACGTGGACCCATTCGCAGAAATAGTTTGATGATGGCGCAAACCATAAATATTTTATTTTTCAAAGATTTAAAAAAAATTCTCTATTGACACCACCAAATTACTCTTGACACTATTTTTCTTATTATTTTTCATTTACTTTTTGGCACCACCAAATCACTTTTTGGCAACACGTTACGGGCGTCAGAGTCACTGACGTTTTTGTTCTCTCAAAACGTGAGTGGGTCTGACGGTTTCATCTGTGATACATTTATAACTGTAAAATCGGTGTCAGTGACGTTGGAATGAAACACAAACTGCAGTTCCAGTGACGCTCGTACCGAGAACGGGCGTCAGTTCACAGACGATTGTGTTGTGCAAATAATAAAAATATTCAATGCGGTGCCAAGAATAATTTATAGGGTGCCAAGAGTGATCGTGGTGCCGTCAGCATTTTCGTGGTGCCAATAGAACCCACCTATTTTTAATGCACACAATTAAAAAAAACTCAATAAATTATCCAACTTTGATAGTTTCGCACTAAAATGCCCTTAGGCTAATTTTTAAATGGTATATGAAAAGTTATGCATTGAAATAAGTAAAATGGGAAAAATAATATTAATTATTACATTGAAATGTGAGAATAGTTTATATTGTAAGATGGATGAAAAATACTAGTATGACTTATAATATGGGACTGGGATAGTACTAAATTTTGTCTTGAAACATTAAAAGTAATTTATTTATTAACTTTCTTATATTGGGTGTAAAACCAATAAACCCTATATTATGTTTATAGCACACGTATCACCCTTTCTTGAAAAATCTAAACAATGTATATATCATGACCCTTCCTTTTTAAAGTCCCGCATAGGCCATAGAAAATGGACATGATTGATAACATTAATTTGTGAAAGAGTAATGACACAGGCGTGACATTGTGAATCAGCATTCTTTATTTTAGATTTACATATATTCAATTTAGATACATTATAATCAATAGTGTAGATTACATTTATATTATTCGTTGTGGCACAACTGTTATGTCCGTATCATTATTCTTTATGAAATTAGAAGGATGATTTCTTATAAAAAGAAAATAGTAATAGTATGCTCCAAGAAGAAAAAAAAAAATAGTAATATATTTTTTTCCCTCGGAAATAAAATTGATATTTTTTTAAGTGCCTTATCATACCGTGATGGGAAAAGGTAAGATAATTTTTTTAGTATTCATAGACAATTAGACATAAAATGGTTTTCCAATAAGGACGGCTACGTACTCACTACATCGGCCTGGGAAAATTAAAATGTTTTTTTGAAATTTGTGTAGATAAATAAATGAGTACCGAGAGAAATTGAAATAAGATAATATAAGGAATAAAATAATGTTAAAAAAAGTAATAAAGAAGATAAAATGAAATAATAAGAGATGATTTTTATTTATAATTGAATAATTGATTGATGAGAGAATTATAAGAAGGGCATGGTGTGTTAAACCTTTCGTATTAAAAAAAAAAATTTAAAAACGAAGAAAGAAAGAAAGAGAGAGGAGGGTACGACTTAGCAATTGTTTACTGCCCACCGGTATAATCTTGCACATTTAATGCCTGCCAGCCTTGAGTTAGTTTAAGCTTTTTTCTTATTTGATTAATGGTCAAACATGGACATATATGATACCTGTATAACATTCAAAACCCAAAAATTAATTTTGTATTCAATAGAGTAAGAAAGGATGATTTTAAAAGGAAAAAAATGGAAAAGTACTTGTAAACAAGTCAAGGGCAACATCGGTCGAGTATACATATACTCTCACCCTATTATTTTAAGTGTCTTGTTTGGCTTAAGATATCGTAATATTCCGATTTTCGGGAAAGGGCAGACGTGTCATTTTACGAAAACGAAATATTGGGTTCGGTTCCTTTTATTCGGAGTTTAAGTATTTGTTAAATTATATATGTATATTTCGAAATATATATATGTATATAGTTAAGGAAGATAATAAGATATTTATCCTTTTTTTGGGATTTATCTTATTATAAAGGAAGATAATAAGATCTTTATCCTTTTTTTTGGGATTTATCTTATTATAAAGGAAGATAATAAGATCTTTATCCTTTTTTGGGATTTATCTTATTATAAAGGAAGATAATAAGATCTCTATCTTTTTTTTGGGATTTTCTATTTAAGGAGAATAAATCCTCACAATTCTTATAACCTATTAGAAATCAGATTTTTCTCCACCTCCATATACTCTCTGCGTGTGTGAGCCAAAAATTAGGTGAGAGTTTTCAATCGGTTTTATTAAAGCAATTCTTGACGGTTTTCGGATCGAGTAGAGCGCCGAATCGTTGTGAAGAAGGCAACGTTTTGATTGCGAGAAAGTTGAAGCTTTGATAAGAGAAAGATCGGTTTTAGTGCTTGTTTCTCTGAGTTTTGTTTGTTGGAATAAGCTTGCTAAAGGTAAAAGCTCTTCCTACAATCTAATTGTGGTTTAGAGTAGAATAGATCATGTTTTGGATGCATATTGTATCAAGTTTTAAGCTTAGATGATGTTTAAGGATTAAGTTTTGTTTTGGATCTTAAAAGACATGTTTTTCTACTGTTTTTCTGCTATAATTCGAGTAGAGATCGTTAAGGGTTGAAGAACATGTTTTAGGGCTTTTTCTGCGTAGGATGCGTACGCATTGGCTAGCAATGCGCCCGCATTCCTGATGCAGGATTGCTTAGAATAAGTGCAGCAGGGATGCGCACGCATTCCAGAGTAATGCGCACGCATTGCCCCAGTTTCTATGTAATGTTGTTTTAAGCTATGTTTTGAATTTTAAACCTTAATTCATGATTAAATAACATTAATTGAATATGAACAAGCCCCGATTGAGTTTCTGATTCGTTCAGTTAAAACACCGAATGTACTCTTAAAGGGAGTTGAAGTTCGGATCCGTCGGAAGGGGCATGAAAGGGCTTGTGCTTTGATGAACTAGGGTTCATCAATGTCTGTAATTGATAGGATGTGATACCTAGTTGTCTAAGTGAGGAGTAGAGTGATAAGGTGAGTATTATTCAAAACACTTAGGTGACTAGTTAATTCACATTAATAATTACATAAGTGTAGTAAAAGCTAAAACGTCATCTATTCTTGGTTAGGCAATCGATTCAAATCGGCGATGTGATACGTTCATAAAAGGTGGACAACGCCATCGGCTCAAAAGGTGAAGGGTAGTGGAGGAAATCCATCGAGCGTATATGCATACCGGGAGATCCGGGACTACGGTGCTAATCACCGTAGTTGGCAAGTATATCTCGTGGTGGAATTTTCACCATGCATTGTGTCCTTGAGTAATGATGTAACAAAGATAAGCTAAGTTAGAAACGTATAGTCACGACGTGTCGATGGGCATGTAGTGAACCCTAGATCGAGTCGGTCTCAGTAAGGCAAATCTTTTAATAATAAACCTTAATCATATTGTAGCTTCTACTTCTTACTTTGTACACTGTACTTACCTCAAATGCATGTTTATTTATGTGTTTGGGGAGAGAAGATGAACAGTAAAATGATGAGTTCGAGGAGAACTTTGATGACGACGTTTGAGGACGCCGGAGTTGAAGACTTTGATTAATTATTATTCATTTCTTTATTTATTTCCTAGATTTGGATTATTATTGGATTTTGTAGTTTACTTTTAGTACTTTGGAATTGTGATCGTTTTGGGATTCGTTGGTTTTGTTTCGATGTAATAACTTTACATTTCCTTCTCTAGTTCTTGAATTTCTATTCGAGATGTTTGGAAAAAATTACCCGAGTCTTTTTAGCTTCCGTTTGCTTTTATTTGATACGACGTAGTAGAGGCTTACGTGTAATATTATTTATTTAATATTATGCGTGCCGAACGTTTCGATTTCCGGATAAGGACTCGGTGTCCGGGAACGGGGCGTTACAGTTGGTATCAGAGAGAAGCGTCTTTTAGGCTTTCTTTCTATTAAGATAAGTTCTTTTAGACCTCTTAGTAACGATTTGGTTTTCGTTGATCATCAGGATGGTGTTCACGAGAACCGGAGCGGGTGCGTGAGCTTCGAGAGAGTACGTCGAGAGAGTCCTACGCCCGCTTTGTTAGAGGCGGTTTCGTGGCGTAATCCTTCACCTCACCCGAGCCCCACTCCACCCCCTCATACTGCAACCCCTACACCACGATCTCAGCGGAGTTTGTCACCGCGACCTCATCAGGAGCAACACCCACAATGGCATGTGGGAAGTTCGGTTCAGTTTTCCTTGGTAAGTGACGTTCAGTGGGTTTAGTACCGCCACCAGTAAGTCACCCTCCACCAAGGTACAACTACATCTATGGAGAACCAGGAGAAGCACCTATACGAGTCACTGTAGTGGGAGACATTCCACCAGTCTACGTACCCCCAGCAACTAGTATCTATCCCCCCAGCGGTGAGCTACCCTTCTCCACCGATGTTTTCTCATCGCAAGACATCGGACCTTTTACCCTCCTCCAGGTGGGTCATACTCCCCGACCCTCTCATACCACCTCCACCCTGTTTTGACCATCAACAAGGTCTTGGTTACCCACCCTACGGTTTACATCAACCCCGGGCCAACGAAGAAGAGATACCTTTTGAATACCCTCCGGTTTATCCACAAGCCCCACCAGCTAGACCGGCACTTGAGCAAGCACCACCGATTGACTCATTATACGAGATTAAGGAGGAACAAAGTTCAAGACTTCTTTGGGAATGTCGAGCATTCGAAGGCCGAAGAGTGGATAAGGAGTTTTGAGAAGGCATGTAGGAACATACATGTCCCTGAGACCGAGATGGCACAGTTGGCGGTTAGTTTCCTTTTGGGTGCAGCTGAAGCATGGATAGATGCTATCAGAGCAGTAATGGTAAAGTGACGGATTGGGAAAGCTTTAAGGCAATGTTCTATAATGAGTATTTTCCAGCAACAGTGCAGACAGACATGGCAAGTCAATTTCTAAAGCATAAGCAAGGTAATTACATGACAGTATCACAATACACCAACAAGTTTAACGAATTGGGAAGATTCTACCCTGAGTTGATGAAGGTAGAAGAGAGGAAGATGGCCCTATACAAGGAAGGGTTATCGTATCAGATACAGTCTGGCATGTTGGGTTTCACCAAGAACAAGAACATGGCCGAGTTGTTGAATAAGGCCTTAGAGGTTGAGACATTCAGGAAGAAGGCCACCGTTGTTATCGGGAGCAAGAGGAATTTTGGAACAAGCCAGGGCAATAGCCGGGGAGCACCCCAACAAAATTTCAAGAAGACAACGGCCCCTACAGCGAGTAAGCCACCCACCGGAGCACCTTTATGCTCTAAGTGCAACAGGAATCACTCAGGTGAGTGTAAGGCTATCTGAGGCTGCTACTACTGTGGAGATTTAGGACATTTTGCCAAGATGTGTCCCACGAAAGGGAGTTCGAATATTCCGAAGCAAGGAAGTGGGAAAGGCGGCCCAAGTCGCCCAGTTCGAGTCTTTGCAGTGGATGCTGAGATAGCAGAACCGGACGATAATGTTATTTCAGGTACCTTTTTGTTTAATTTAATTTATTTGAGTACTTTTATAGCACGATTTAAATCATGTTGTATTTGTATTTAAATAAATGAATTTACATCCTAGGTACAATAATATTAGACAACTTAGCAGTTACGGCGTTGTTTGATACGGGAGCGTCTAATACTTTTGTGTCAACTAAGATAGCTAAGAAGCTTAACTTGCCAATGGAACCTTTAAGAAATACTTTGGAGATAACAACACCTTTAGGGAAGGTGACTAAGGTAACCAAGTTGATACCCCTGGTAGAGGTTCGAGTTGGAAAGTATTGTTGCAAAGAGTGACTTTACGGTTTTGGACTTTTCAGATTTTGATGTGATTCTTGGAATAGATTGGCTATCCGAGAATTTCGTCCACTTAGATTGTAGAGAAAAGAGAGTGACCTTTAAGATTCCGGGAAAATCAGATAAGACTTATCAAGGTAACATTTACAAGCCTAGTAAGAAGCGTCACCCTATAATTTCAATGTTAAGGCTATAAGGGCTTGTCGAAAAAGGTTGTGAAGGCTACTTGTTGTACGCAGATTGATGTGGAGCAGGTAAAACCTAAGTTAGAGGAGACCCCTGTAGTCAAGGAATACCCCGAAGTGTTTCCAGAAGAGTTACCGGGAAACATGCCGGATAGAGAGATAGAATTCGAGATCAAGTTGATGCCAGGAGCGGCACCAGTTGCTAAGGCACCCTATAGAATGGCACCGGCTGAATTGAAGGAGTTGAAAGCACAGCTCAAGGATATGCTTGAGAGGAATATAATTCAGCCTAGTACTTCGCCTTGGGGAGCCCCAGTGTTGTTTGTTAAGAAGAAAGATGGTAGCATGAGGATGTGCATAGACTATCGAGCGTTGAATAATCTGACCATCAAGAATAAATACCCTTTGCCGAGGATTGATGATTTGTTTAACCAGTTGCAAGGCAAGAGAGTGTTTTCTAAGATTGATCTTAGATCAGGATACCACCAGTTGAAGATCAAGGTAGCAGATATACCAAAGACAAACTTTCAAGATTTGAGGTATGGACATTATGAGTTCTTAGTTATGCCTTTTGGACTCACTAATGCCCCATCTGCATTTATGGATTTAATGCAAACAGTTTTCATGCCATACTTGGATAAGTTTGTGATAGTGTTCATAGATGACATCCTTGTATACTCAAGGATGAGAAGGAACATGAAGAACACTTAAGGATAGTCTTTGGATACATTAAAGGAGAACCAGCTTGTATGCCAAGTTCTCGAAGTGCGACTTTTGGTTGAATCAAGTGAGTTTCTTGGGTCATGTCATTTCGGAGATGGCATCAAGGTTGATCCCGAAGATTGAAGCGGTTGAGAAGTGGTCCGGACCGACTACCGTTTCGAGGGTTAGAAGTTTTCTCGGTTTGGTGGCTATTATAGGAAGTTTGTACAAGACTTCTCAAAGATAGCTACACCACTTACCCGGCTCACTCAAAAGGATGTGAAGTTTGAGTGGACCAAAGTGAGTGTGAAGATGCTTTTCAGACGTTGAAAAGAGGTTGACTACACCCCGCTTTGGCGATTCGGAGATCTTTGATAATTATGATGTCTACACGGATGCTTCGGGACAAGGTTTAGGTTGTGTGTTGATGCGAGGAGGGAAGGTAATTGCTTATGCATCCCGGCAGTTGAAGGTGCATGAGAAGAATTACCCAACACATGACTTAGAGTTGGCGGCGATAGTGTTTGCCCTAAAGACTTGGAGGCACTACCTGTATGGAGTTAAGGCCGAGATCTTCACCGATCACAAGAGTTTGAAGTATTTCTTTACCCAGAAAATCTGAATATGAGACAAAGGAGATGGCTGGAGTTCGTAAAGGATTATGACTTGGAGATTGGTATCATCCGGTAAAGCAAATGTAGTGGTGATGCCTTGAGCGAAACCGATGTTTGCGATGATCGAGTGTTGAAGACGTTGCGAGAAAGGTTAGATGGGTTGAGAATCCGAAGCTTTGATCGATTGAAGACCGGCGATTTATGGCACCATTGTTAGCAAGGTCCGAGTTGATGGATGACATTCGGGAAAAGCAAGATGAAGACCCGGTGTTGGTTGACTTGAAGCGAGTTGCAAGGAAAAGCCTACGGTTGGATATGTGTTAGATAAGAATGGCAATCTTTGGTACCAGGATCGTTTGTGTGTGCCTAAGGTTGGTGATTTAAGACAGAGAGTCATGGAAGAGGCACATAGGATTGCTTTCGCGATTCATCCAGAGCTACCAAAATGTACAGAGACTTGAAGGAAAGGTTTTGGTGGCCTCGATGAAACCGGAGATAGCCAAGTTCGTTGCAGAGTGTGATACTTGCCGAAGGTTAAAAGCGGAACATAAGACCGGAGGAATGCTTAAGCCATTGGATATCCTGAATGGAAGTGGGATAAGATCACTATGGACTTTATCACCGGTTTACCTAAGACGCGAGGCGGTAATGATGCGATTTGGGTGATTGTGGATAGATTGACCAAATCCGCTCATTTCTTACCATATAAGGTCGATATGCCCTTGAAGAAAATGACGACACTATACTTGGATAATATAGTGAAGTTACACGGAGTACCTATCTCGATAGTTTCGGATCGTGATTCGAGGTTCGTCGATCGGTTTTGGAAAAGTTTACAAGCGACTTTTGGAACCAAGTTGGATTTGAGTACGACCTTTCATCCTCAGACGGATGGACAATCCGAGAGAACCATCCAAACAGTTGAAGATATGTTGAGAGCTTGTGTGTTGGAAGTAGGTGGATCATGGGATGATTACCTACCGGTAGCGGAGTTTGCTTACAACAACGGTTATCATGCAAGTATTGGCATGCCACCGTTTGAAGCATTATATGGAAGAAGATGTAGAACACCGCTGTTTGGGATGAAGTCGGGAAAGACAAATCACCGGGCGAGAATTGGTTGAGCAAGCTAAAGAAAGGGTTCACCGGTCAAGAAGAATCAAAAGCGCGCTCAAGATAGACGAAGAGTTGGGCGGATGTTAGAAGGAGACCTCTTGAGTTTGAAGTTGGTGAAAGAGTTTACTCTACGAGCTTCACCAATGAAGGGAGTGAAACGTTTTGGACAAAAAGGAAAATTTGAGCCCAGGTACGTTGGACCTTTTGAGATTCTAGAAAGAATTGGACCTTTGGCTTACAGACTCAAGTTACCAGAATCCATGTCGAGAGTCCACAACGTGTTTCATGTCTCAATGTTAAAGAAGTGTTTGACCAAGACGGATATTGAGACTACTGTTGATCCGGAGGGTCTCCAGGATAATCTTTAAATGCGATGAGACACCGACCGAATTTTGGACCGGAAGGAAAAGATGATTAAGAGACGGTTGATTCCTTTAGTTACGGTGCAATGGAGCAATCATTCACGGATGAAGCTACTTGGGAAGTTGAGGACGATATGATCGCCGAGTTCCAGATTTTATGGACTTACTGTATGTTTTAAGTTTTCGAGGACTAAACTCCTTTAAGGGGAAGAATGTAATATTCCGATTTTCGGAAAGAGCGGGACGTGTCATTTTAAGTAAAACGAAATATTGGGTTCGGTTCCTTTTATTCGGAGTTTAAGTATTTGTTAAATTATATATGTATATTTCGAAATATATATATGTATATAGTTAAGGAAGATAATAAGATATTTATCCTTTTTTTGGGATTTATCTTATTATAAAGGAAGATAATAAGATCTTTATCCTTTTTTTTGGGATTTATCTTATTATAAAGGAAGATAATAAGATCTTTATCCTTTTTTTTGGGATTTATCTTATTATAAAGGAAGATAATAAGATCTCTATCTTTTTTTTGGGATTTTCTATTTAAGGAGAATAAATCCCCACAATTCTTATAACCTATTAGAAATCAGATTTTTCTCCACCTCCATATACTCTCTGCGTGTGTGAGCCAAAAATTAGGGCTGAGAGTTTTTCAATCAATTTGTCATTAAAAGCAATTCTTGACGGTTTTCGGATCGAGTAGGCGCCGAATCGTTGTGAAGAAGGCAACGTTTTGATTGCAGAAAGTTGAAGCTTTGATAAGAGAAAGATCGGTTTTAGCTGCTGTTTCTCTGAGTTTTGCTGTTGGAATAAGCTTGCTAAAGGTAAGAAGCTCTTCCTACAATCTAATTGTGGTTTAGAGTAGAATAGATCATGTTTTGGATGCATATTGTATCAAGTTTTAAGCTTAGATGATGTTTAAGGATTAAGTTTTGTTTTGGATCTTAAAAGACATGTTTTTCTCTTTGTTTTTACGCTATAATTCGAGTAGAGATCGTTAAGGGTTGAAGAACATGTTTTAGGGCTTTTTCTGCGTAGGATGCGTACGCATTGGCTAGCAATGCGCCCGCATTCCTGATGCAGGATTGCTTAGAATAAGTGCAGCAGGGATGCGCACGCATTCCAGAGTAATGCGCACGCATTGCCCCAGTTTCTATGTAATGTTGTTTTAAGCTATGTTTTGAATTTTAAACCTTAATTCATGATTAAATAACATTAATTGAATATGAACAAGCCCGATTGAGTTTCGATTCGTTCGATTAAAACACCGAATGTACTCTTAAAGGGAGTTGAAGTTCGGATCCGTCGGAAGGGCATGAAAGGGCTTGTGCTTTGATGAACTAGGGTTCATCAATGTCCAGTAATTGATAGGATGTGATACCTAGTTGTCTAAGTGAGGAGTAGAGTGATAAGGTGAGTATTATTCGAAAACACTTAGGTGACTAGTTAATTCACATTAATAATTACATAAGTGTAGTAAAAGCTAAAACGTCATCTATTCTTGGTTAGGCACCGATTCAAATCGGCGATGTGATACGTTCATAAAAGTGGACAACGCCATCGCTCAAAAGGTCGAAGGGTAGTGGAGGAAATCCATCGAACGTATATGCATACCGGGAGATCCCGGACTACCGGTGCTAATCACCGTAGTTGGCAAGTATATCTCGTGGTGGAATTTTCACCATGCATTGTGTCCTTGAGTAATGATGTAACAAAGATAAGCTAAGTTAGAACGTATAGTCACGACGTGTCGATGGGCATGTAGTGAACCCTAGATCGAGTCGGTCTCAAAGATAAGGCAAATCTTTTAATAATAAACCTTAATCATATTGTAGCTTCTACTTCTTACTTTGTACATTGTACTTACCTCAAATGCATGTTTATTTATGTGTTTGGGGAGAGAAGATGAAACAGTAAATGATGAGTTCGAGGAGAACTTTGATGACGACGTTTGAGGACGCCGGAGTTGAAGACTTTGATTAATTATTATTCATTTCTTTATTTATTTCCTAGATTTGGATTATTATTGGATTTTGTAGTTTACTTTTAGTACTTTGGAATTAATCTTGTTTTGGGATTCGTTGGTTTTGTTTCGGATGTAATAACTTTACATTTCTTCTCTAGTTCTTGAATTTCTATTCTCGAGATGTTTGAAAAAAATTACCCGAGTCTTTTAGCTTCCGTTTGCTTTTATTTGATACGACGTAGTAGAGGCTTACGTGTAATATTATTTATTTAATATTATGCGTGCCAAACGTTTCGATTTCCGGATAAGGACTCGGTGTCCGGGAACGGGGCGTTACAGATATACTACCTCACCCTCCGTTTCCGTCTCATGTATAAGTCATTTGAGCTTTATGTACACAGATTAAGAAAGTCAATAAACAATAAAATTTTTGTAGTTTTGGACTAAAATGCTCATTGGTTAATTAGAATAATGTAAAACTTTAGAATAAGGAATAATGGTAAAACAAGAAAAAATAGCATTAATTATTGTATTAAAATGTGAGAATAACTTATATATATTGTGGGACGGATGAAAAATATTAGGATGACTTATAATATGAGACGGATGTAGTACAGTACTATTTACATCCTAAAATATAAATTTGTTTAGACCTTTTCACACGGAGTAACAAAGTGTTTAAGTGTCATTAATTTTAATAATAAAAGTCTATAATACCTTTTGACTCTCACTATTTTTTTTTTTTCAGAAACGAAAATTCAACTAAGCAGTAAAGAAGGAAAGTTACAACTGAGCCTTCGACTGTTTAAACTTCCTCCCCACCCTGGAACAAAGAATTGATCCAAATGGGGAAAGATCCAGTCCAACAAACTGAATTCACAAGTTTCTTAGCAAAAGCAGCCATGGTGTGGCTAATTACATTGAGCTTTCTACTGATAAACACGATTCTACAGTAAGTAAAGCTTCTCATCAAAGCCTGGATGTCCGAGATAAGAACATAGGTCTCGGTGAGAGGATTTCTAGATCCATTTATGAGTGGCATAAAACTTGTGAGTCCGTATTAATCATAATACTTCTCCAACCCCTCTCTTTAGCCATCTGCAGAGACCATCGACAACTTCACCTTTCGGATCGAAGCGCCGAGTCAAGATTCTTGAAGGATCTTCCCGCACTTCAACAAGATTGAAATTTTTGTCAAAGACAATTTGTGCCTCCTCCCGCAGGCATGCTAGGGCTTACCCAGGCAGCATCCGTTTGGAGTGTGAGCTCCTGCATAGACAAATTAGAGTTATCTTCAACATTAAAAGCAGTAGAATCTAAATGAGTATGAGTGGGTCTGCAATCAGAACTATTAGCAGCACAGAAATCAAGATATTCTTTGTTTGCCATGGCAAGAATATCCTTCGGTTCATTTACATTCCTGTTAAAAACCCAGTCATTTCTGGACTTCCAAAGTTGCCAGAACATGTGAATGCTTCTACATATGTTATCTCTTAGAGAATTGGCACTTTTATCTGAAACAATGGACATCCACCAGTTGGCTAGATTAAAAGCCGGATCAGAAAAGTGGTTCCAAGTAACAGGACTGAGGCTCCACACTTTAACAGCCTGAGGACAATTGACCAGAATGTGTTCCTCTGTTTCAGTTTGATGGCCACATAGGCCACAGTTTGAGGGAATATCGCAGGTGGTTAATCTTTTCGAAATATTAGCCCTACAAGGCAAGATAGACCTAAGATATTTCCAGAAAAAATGCTTTAATTTAGGGGGCAGATTCAAAGACCATAAGAAATTCCAGAATTTTTTAGGCCCCCCACTACTACTAGAGCTAGGGGCACTAGAGTTGCAGGAAGGGTGGTTAGCTGGAGCATCAACAATATGTTGGTTGAGTCTGTTAAAGAAGAAACTATATGCTGATTTTAGGGTAAAGACTATACTATTGGAAGGGCCCCAGAAAATACAATCTTTAGCATTGCAAACAGTAAGGGGCATAGAGAGGATCTGTTGACAATCCACAGGCCAAAAAACTTATTTAATCTTGTCTTCATTCCAAGCCCCATTAGAGATCAAGTCCCTGACCCAAAAAATGTTACAGGAGCGAATATCAGGGGTCATATGCTTACTTTGTGGGTTTTGGGGTAACCACTTATCCTCCCATATCCTAACATCAGCACCATCCCCAATTGCCCAACAGCAACCATCCTTGAAAAGAGGTAAGACAATCATGATACTTTTCCAGAAGTAAGAAGAGAGAGCAGAGCTGGTAGCCTCCAGAATGGATGAGTAAGGAAAGTATCTGGCTTTGATGACTCTAGACATGAGAAGATTAGGGTTCTTTAAGATCCTCCAGATTTGCCTAGCAAGATAAGCATAATTTAGGGCTTCCAGGTCTCTGAATCCCATTCCCCCAAGCCCTTTTACCATACACATCTTCTTCCAGCTTAGCCAATGAATGCCACCATTTGATTCCCCCTTGTTCTTCCACCAAAACTTAGCTACTAGTGCGGACAATTCTGTGCATAGACCCTTAGGTAGCTTGAAGACAGACATGGGGTAAGAAGTAAGCATGGTAAGCACATGCTTTATGAGGACTTCCTTACCCCCCTGACTAAGTAGGTTATTTTTCCAGGAGCAAAGTTTTGAGGAAATCTTATTTTTAAGATAGGCAAAAGTTTCAGTTTTTGATCTTCCAATAAACAGTGGAAGCCCTAAATATCTACTATGCGAAGTCACCGAAATGCCATGATAAAGATTAAGGATATCATGTCTAAGTGCATCATTTGTTTTTGGACTAAAAAAGACCCCAGATTTCTGGTAATTTACAAGCTGGCCAGAGCAAGATTGATAAGTGTCTAGAATACTAGCTAGGGCACTAATAGAGTTTCTATCTGCTCTGCAAACAATAAGGGAGTCATCAGCAAAAAAACAAATGTGATATGGACGGGGCAGACCTAGATATTTTAACTCCCTGGATCAAACCACCTCTTTCAGCATTATCAAGTAGCATGGTAAAACCTTCAGCACAGAGCAAAAAGAGATAGGGAGATAGTGGATCCCCCTGCCTAATACCTCTAGTGGGTTTTACAAATCCTGTTCTTTCCCCATTAATGATGAAGGAGAAAGAGGTAGTCTGGATACATTCCATGATCCTATCAATCCATTCTTTGCAGAAACCCAATTTCCCCATAACAAAACTGATAAAAGGCCACTCCACTCGATCAAAGGCTTTAGCCATGTCAATTTTATAAGCCATGTAACAATCCTTTCCTTTCCTTTTATGCAACATAAAATTTAGAATTTCATGCGCTGAATATAGTTATCAATGATATGTACAAAGTGTTTTGAATCTCATTAAATGATATACTACATCCGTCCCAAAATATAAGTTCATATAGATTTTTTATTTTGTCTTATAATATAAATTCATTTAGAAAACCAATGAAGCATTTATTATATTTTTCTTCTTTTATCCCCATTTATTATATATTCACTCAATTTTCATTAACTTGCATTAATACCGGTCAAAGGTTAATTTAGACTTTTTCCATCAAAATTAATAACAAGTAATCAATTTAACAAAATTTCTTAATATGTGGGAAAAAGTATAAACGGACTTATATTTTGGGACGGAGGTAGTACTATTTTACACTTATACCCTTTAAATGATCGTTGGAGCATTTACATTTTTTTTATTGTATATCATGTAAACATATAATTAGTGTTTTGAATCTCATTAAATGATATACTATATTACACTTATACCATTTAAATGGTTGTAGGAGCATTTACGCTCTTTTTATTGTAAATAATATAAAGAAGGAAGGATATTTAAAAAGTAATGATACAGGCACAACAGTTGTGCCACGATTGACGCAACAGTAATCTGCACCGTTGATAATAATGTGTCTAAATTGATCAGATAAAAATCTAACATGATTAACGGTGTAGATCACCGTTGTGTCACTTGTTGTGGTACAACCATTGTACCCGTATCATTACTCATATTTAAAAGAAATTTGTGGATTAATGCACAAACACCTTTTTGCTTCACCGAGACTCGAACCCAGGACCTGGGTGTCATAAATGTGTGTGTGTGTATGTATATGTATATATATATGTAACGAATCACTCTTGAAAATTGAGTATTTTAGGAAAACGAATCATTTGGCACACGTCATACTCAAAATCCAATATGACACGTAAGAGTTACCTCGACTTAACCACCTCATAACAAAAGCGGAAGTATAAAATTAGATAACAAATGCCAACATCTTTACTGGGATGCTTTCATGTCCCTTCAGCCGGGAAACCGCACGGACCGAGTTCTAGAGTTAGATTCAGAGTGTCCGGTGTCCAGAAACCAAGTCTAGACTAAAGCTTGGGCCGCTACCCTGGCCTTACCTCGGGAAAGCGTTCGGCCTGATCCCAGATTTAGATTCTGGATGTCCTAGGCACTAAAACTGAGTCTGAGGCTGAATCCTGGGCCGGTGTCCCTTCCTCCACTCGGGTCAGCGCCCAGACTGATACCCATACTTAGTTCTGGGCAGTCTAGGTCTACAGCAGGGTGTCTAGGAAGTTGTTTTTGAGTCCTAGCTGGGTTTTAGGTTTTGTTTTCATGATAATAGTAGGGATATGATGGTAGTTCGGTGTATTTATGGTGTTTATATGTTCCCATATGTTAGACATGGACTTATGTGTTGAAATAGTGTCCTAAACCCAATCGGGTTGGACCGGATCCGACCGGGTTGGATCATTTCTACTATTTCTTTATGTTTATACATATATTAAATGGCTTTTATGTTGTCATATATATGTTCTTTTAGTGAACCAATTATGAAATGTTATATGATAACGTCCTTAGTATTAAATTGTGATAGAGAAACCATAATAGTTGATTATGGTTGATGAGATCTCTGATCACTTTAATAAGTTTGATACTTAAATGTCTCTAGGCTGATGTACTATTAAACAGGGCATTGATAGTATAAACAAAGCTAGCACGTATTAGATGTCTTCTGCCTTTAAGGCGGATAGATCTCGCTATCGAAGTGTAGAGACACTTGGGTATGCGTGGACGTGTATTAGAGAATGCGTGCGTTAGGAATCGACCCACTTACATTAAGAGTCATACAATGTGGCGGTTGTGTAATTATCCTTAAGACCGTAGTCTTCATGGCATCACGGTGTGGATTGTCGCTTTTGACACTATTGAGGTTTCCCCTAGCCACGGGGCAATCATGCGGTAGTGATTGGGTGTGATACTAAAGCATGCGGAGTATACATGATTGGTCGTCCGGGAATCGCGTATCCTATGATTGGGATCGAATATCCGAAATGGCCTTCTTATAAGGAATGTCTAGCTCTCGTGAATCTTTGCAAAGTGGGAATAAATGAGTTACTTCGAGAGAGCATGATATCCAGATTATAAGATACGATCGTTAATGTATCGACACTCGAGATACGTTCGTATGGATATTATTATAGCGATAGGATTGTAAGTTACACGGTAATTGTTTCACATGAAAGGTAGTAGTCATTGCATTTGACTTTTCCGATGATTGGGGGTCACGGTGTGTTGCTAGATGCTATCCCGTGATCGTTAGGCATGAAGGACATTTTTGTAATTTGCACTTTGTGTCTACGGCCAACATATTCGGAAGCCTATCGGGTCACACACATAAGAACATCTAGTCGGATTAAAATGTGGTTATAGATGATAACCAAATAAGGAAAGTTTATCTCGTACTATAAAGGTTATAGTGGTAAATTAATATGGTGGTATTTATTTATTATGAATAAATATAATACAAGATATTAATTATGATGATTAATTAAATATGTATATGGATACATATAAATTTTGAAATTATGTATATATGTGATATACATGTATTTTGCAAATTAATTAATCATAGTATTATATTAATTAAAAGTATTCGAAGCCAATATTTGGCTATATGGGGCGCCACATTAAAGTGTATAAGATACACTTGGATTGTGCAATTTAATTAATAAGATTATCATATATTAATATTAGATATTAGTGACTATAGATTTGCACACATGTGTAAATTGATTTATGGTAATAAGGTAAAGATATATTCAATATAAGATATTGTCAATATATATCTTGGAAATATTTAATATGGGATATTAAATTAAATGAGATAAATCAATCAATTGTATTTTCCTTATTTTATTGGGAAAAAGTTTTCTTCTCTTCCACTCATATTTGGGGCGCCACTTCTACTATAAATAAGAGGTGGGTGTCAAGCTCTTTTGTGACAACATAATTCCAAGAGCTAACAGCTCTTGTGTAAAATAGAGAGCATCCTATGAGGGTTGGAGGAGGGGAAAAGGCTGCCTCGGCAACCGGAGTTTTCCAATAGCAATCCATGATGGGATTCGGTGGGCTATTCATGTGGACTAGCGAGTAGAGGCCGAACACTTGGGCGGCTCTATGCGAGAACTACTCTCCTTAGACGGTCAAAGCGTTGATCTTTAGATCAACCAAAGTAACCACCGCCTAATAGCTTATTTGTTTATTGCTTAAACGAAGTCGATCTTGGGTCGATAGAAATAAAATTTTGAATTACGCCTGCGTCCCCGCGTAGATTTCCTAACATTATGTTGCCTTATGTGCTCTAAAGTGTGCTTATGTGTTTTCTCCATCATGCTTGGCAAGGTAATGGGTATTGGCAATGTACCGAAAGGGTGCCATGGGTCCCTAAGTCCCATGTCGAGGTTTGACTAAATGCTAATCGATATCATTCTCAAGACATCGGGCCGTTAAGTCTCGTGGGTCCCTAACTCCTACGATTGGAGGTGTGGTTAGTTGTATTAGCCATGTTGTACACCGTGTCCCTTAGTTAGGTGTCTTAGTGCCACGCAATGAATATAACTATGAAAAGACAAGACATGTAACATGAAAAGTTAAGAATACGAATATGATAAGTTAGTAAGTACTTAATGTAACTGAACAAGTACGTGCAAGATGAACTAAAGTTGTTAATAGGTCATGTTTTCTTATGCATTGTCAAACGTGGATTTAAAGTGGCTTTTCTGTTAGTTAAGTGACTTGAGGTGGAACTAATCAGAAACAGAAATGAGAATGATGGTGTGTTAGTAATTGTATTCAGCTTCAGAAAGTCAGGCCAGTGAAGTGCAACTAAATTTTTTCTGAAGTCAGTAGTCTGTTTGGTCTACTGAGTTTTGCTGAGTACAACTGAATTCTACATCTGAGCAGTTGATTACAAGTCTGAGAATGTCAGCTTGAAGCTGAGTTTCATCTGGTGGATAATAGCTAGAGCTGGGGTCCACATCTGGAGTATTTATGACAATTCCGACAAAGATCTTATGACGGCTAAGGTTTAGGGAATTGTGCTTATAAATACCAATGTTGTAATCAATGCAGTGTGTGTGAAAAATCCTTGTAGCTTTTTGCATAGTAAAATATCTTCTTTTCTGTCCGTGGAGTAGTCGGTACAATGCCGGAAACCATATTAAATCACTGTGTTCTATTTATTTTTGTGTTTTATCAATTTCTGCCATACTTTACGTTTGCATTGCTATTGGTTTATCTTTATTGTATTGCGAGCTTCTCATCTGTGTTTTTAACAAATTGGAATCAGAGCATTGGTTCATAGATTCAGAGAAATTACAGTTGAATGGAGTTGATCTTCACCAAGACCGGTGACCGATTCTAGGATTCTGTGATCAAATGTGTGTTCTTTAGCAAGAAGGATGTCAGCAATGAACGTGAAGATTGATAAATTTACAGGGAGGAACTGTTTCAGTTTGTGGCAAATCAAGATGTGAGCCTTGTTAAAGCAACAAGGATTGTGGACTCATTTAACTGATAAAGGAGATGCCAGTGCAGTAGATTTTGCCAGTCTGGATGAGAAAGCACATTCAACCACCATCTTGTGCTTGTCTAATGATGTTATCACAGAAGTTGCTGAGGAAGACACCGTTGCCAATTTATGGTCAAAGCTTGAAATCTTATTTATGACTAAGTCATTGACCAACAAGTTGTTGCTGAAGCAGAGTCTATTCAGCCTAAGGATGCATGAGGGGGCTCAGTTGAGAGATCACCTTGATCAGTTGAACACAATATTACTTGATTTTAGGAATATTAATGTTAAGATTGAGGATAAGGATGCTGCGTTGATTTTGCTGGTTTCATTACCAGCTTCCTATGAGAACTTTGTGCGATGATTTCATAATTAGGAAGGATATAGTGGCTTTGGAAGATGTGAGATCAACCTTGCATGCTAGGGAGCCCGAGACATAAGGCGCCTAGGGTAGACAATCAGTGATGGACTAGTAGTCGATAGAAGCTAAAGGAAAAGAGCATGGGTAGTCTAGAAGAAAATTCCAAGAAGACATGGTCCAAAGGCCCTAAGTCCACAGATGTTTGCAATTATCAGAGGAGCAGGACATTGGAAGTCCAATTGTCCAAAGAGGAAGAAACAACAGGAGAACGGTTCTGGCACAGCTGTTGTAGCAGCTGAGCATGACTCAGAAGAGGACATGGTTTTAGTAGCAGGAGAGTCAGCACATCATACTGATGTGTGTATTCAAGACTTTGTGCATTCTTTCATATTTGCCCTCACAGAGAGTGGTTCTCAAGTTATCAGCAGATAGATGGTGGTCATATATATATAGCAAACATAAAGGTCTGCAAGGTAGATGGGATTGGCTCAGTTCAGTTGAGGATAGAGGATGGAAGATTCTGTAAATTGAGTGAAGTTAGACATGTTCCACAGATGACCAAGAACTTGGTATTTCTCAGTTTTTTAGACAACAGGGGATTCAATTTCAAGGTTGAAGGTGGAGTGTTGAGTGTATATAAAAACCCAGTTGTGGTTCTCAAGTGGAGTCAAGAAAGGGACCTTGTATATATTACAAGGGTTAGTCGTTGCAGGTTCTCACAAGCTCTGGCATCTGCTGAGATTCACCAAATCCGGCTTACAAAATTATGGCACGTGAGACTCAGGGTCACATAGGTGAAAATGGGATGCAAGTTCTTTCTCGTAATGATCTTCTTAGGGGATGTAAGGTCAAGCATCTGAACTTTTGTGAGTATTGTGTATTTAGGAAGCTTCATAGGGCAAGTTCTCAAAAGGGGTACACAACACAAAGTCATCACTTGATTACATTCATTCCGATTGTTGGGGCCATCAAAGGTGGATTCATTGGGTGGTCACATATATTTAGTGTCATTCATAGATGACTATTCAAGAATGACTTGGGTGGTGATGATGAAACACAAAAGTGAGGCATTCAAGAGCTTCAGGCAATGGAAGGCTATAGTTGAAAATCAATTGGGGAAGAAAATCAAGAGGATTTGTACAGATATTGGTATGGAATTATGCTGGACTGAGTTTGATGAGTTTTGCAGAAATATGGGTATTTCAAAACATCATACATTAAGGAATACTCCTCAACAGAATGCGGTAGCTGAAAGGCTAAATCAAACTCATCTAGAGAGAGTAAGATGTATACTCTCTAATGCTGGTTTGTCAAGGAGATTTTGGGCAGATAGTGTAAGTACAACTTGCTACTTAATCAACAGGAGTCCTCACACATGGATCAGTCTCAAAACACTTTTTGAGATGTGGTCAGGCAAGCCTGCTGACTATTCAGTTCTAAAGGGTTTTTGGATAATAGTTTACGATCATGTGAGTGAAGGGAAGCTGGAACCAAGAGCCAAGAAACGAGTGTTTGTGGGGTATGGTAATGGAGTAAAGGTTTTTGATGAAAATTCTATGCTCGCTTCATCGCTGAGAGGACTCATCAATCAAACCAAAGGTCTTTAAATTGAGACAACTGACAGTAATGTGGAGCTATTGGAAAGGAGCCCTAAACCCAATCGGGTTGGACCGGTTCCGACCGGGTCGGGTTATTTACAGTCTATTTAGTTCATGTAATAACTTTATTATGATTAGTAAAAGCACTTATGTTTATTATATATTGTTTATCTTCATATTATTTTCTGTACATGTATAATAACGTCCCTAGTATCAATCTGTGATAGAGAAACCATGATAGTGATTATGGTTGATCAGATCTCTAATCACTATATCAAGTTTGGTACTTAAATGTCTCTAGTCTTATGTATTATCAAATGGGACATTGATAGTATAATCGAGACTAAGCACGTAATGGATGTCTTATATCTTATAGAAGGTAGGATAGATCTCGTCTATCGAAGTGTAGAGACACTTAGACTGTACGTGGACGTGTATTAGAGAATGCGTACGTTAGACCGATCCACTTACATTAAGTGTCACACTATGTGGCGGTTGTGTAATTATCCTTTTGACCAGAGTCTTCATGGCATCACGGTGTGGATTGTCATACTTTGACACTATTGAGATTTCCCCTAGCCACATGGCGATCATGCGGTAGTGATTGGGTATGATATTGAATCATGCGGAGTATACATGATTGGTCGTCCGGGAATCGCGTATCCTATGATTGGGATTGAATATCTGAAATGGCTTTCTTATAAGGAATGTCTAGCTCTTGAGAATCTTTGCAAAGTGGGAGTAAATGTGTTATCCCGAGAGAGCATGATATCCAGATTATAAGATACGATCGTTAATGTATTGACACTCGAGATAATGATCGTATGGATATTATTACAACGATAGATTGTAAGTTACACGGTAAATCGCTTCACATGAAAGGTAGTAGTCATTGCTTTTGATTCCGATGATCGGGGTCACGGTGTGTTGCTGTGACGCTATCCCGTGATCGTTAGGTATGAAGGGCATTTTAGTAAATTGGACTTTGTGTCTACGGCCAACATATTCGGAAGCCTATCGGGTCACACACATTTGAACATCGAGTAGGATTAAAATGCGGTATATTTGATAACCAAATAAGGAAAGTTTATCTCTAGACTATTTATAGTGAAAAATTAATATGGTGGTATTTATTTATTATGAATAAATAAAATACAATATATTAATTAAAGAATATTCCGGAAGCCAATTAGTTGACTAATAGGGTGCCACTTTTATGTGTATAAGATACACTTGGATTGTGTACTTTAATTAATAAGATTACCATAATATTAATATAAGATATTAATTGATTTTGGAAAAATAGATTTATGGTAATAAGATAATTATAATCAATATAAGATATTGGCAAAATTAATTATAATAAAAGAGATAAATCAATCTAATTGATTTTTCTTATTTTATTGGGAAAATGTTTTCTTCTCCTCCACACTATATGGGGCGCCACCTACACTATAAATAAGAGGTGGGTGTCAAGCTCTTTTGTACATCACAATTGCAAGAGCTCATAGTTCTTGTGTAAAATGGAGAGCAACCTATAGTGAGTTTGTGAGGGAGGAAAAATCCCGGTCTAGCAACCGGAGTTTTTCCGATTGCAATCCAAAGAGCATTCCGGCGAGGAGTTCGTGTGGATTAGCGATAGAGGCCGGACGCGTGGACGGCTTGCGCCATCAGATTACTCTCCGTTGACGGTCAAAGCGACGATCTTATAGATCATCAAGGTATAACCGTCAAACTACTTAACGTGTTTATTGCATTAAACGAAGAACGATCTAGAAAAAGGAAATCAAATTTTAAATTCACCGTTAAACTAGTGATTTCCTAACAAAGGGTATCGGAGCCGACTTGAGCTTAAGCAATAAGCATAATTTAATTGGCGTAGTAATTAATCGATAGATGCAAGATTTAAATCACGAGACGTTAAAACAAAAAAAGGAAACGATTGGGGCTCTCGCCGATCGGGCGGCGCCCCTCCTCAAGGCGCGGCGGCTCTAAGGTCGTTGTCGTCGGTCATTTTCTTCCAAATGGGAGATCGACCGCTGCTTTTTTGATATTTATTGTGCATAGATATCTCGCTTGTTTAGTTGTGTCATATATGGCCAACCAATGGTTCAAATAATTTGGCCATCGGGAAATCATAAAGGGCATATTAACCAAAATATTGGCATTTCCAAATTTTGATTTGGAATAGGCCTGCGCCCTTTTCAAATATTTGATTTGTAAAATGCCTAAGCCTAGTCCACTTTCAAAATTTTGATTTTGAAAAGTGGCAAGGCCTAAACCAAAACTATTTGGTCTTTCCAAATATTTGATTTGGAATAGGCCTAGGTCCTTTTCAAATATTTGAATTGTAAAAGGCCTAGGCCTAGGCCACTTCCAAAATTTTCATTTTGGAAAATGGTCAGGCCTAAACCAAAATTGGTTTTGGAAGATGCCTTTTGGTTTAGGAAACCAAAGACATCCCTTTTGGTTAAGAACCAAAAGGAAAGAAACAAATTGGAGACTTTTATAATTTTAGTTTTATTTAGAATAGTCCAAATTTAATAAATTAAAATCGATTTAAAATTAAATGTTAATTTTATTTTCGATTAAGTCATATAATTAATTAAATGTTATTTAATTATTTGATGTGATAAATAAGACGCATAAGTAGTTAAAATTAGAATTTAATCTCTTTCATAAGATAAAATTGTATGGATTAGATGTGTAGATATAATGTGATTATATGGACCTCATTGATCATGGACTCACCAATAGGATAGATGAAAATATTTTCTTTATGTTGGTTTTTGAAAATTGTCCTAGGCCATTATGAAGAACGTGACCTAGTTTACTTTTTTGCATTTATCTCATTCCCGTTAGCTCCCCTGCAAAGCGGCGGGTGTAATTATTTATTAGATAGATTATTATGTAACAAGAATGGATCAAGAAGATGAAGACCAAAGAGAGATAAAGAACCCATTGGCGCACAACAATAAAGATCCTATTGGCGGTTGCGCATACACCATTAGTTTGTGACCCGCGGTTTCGCTCGGCTTTGTATTCAAACCGCACTCTGAGAAAAGTCCATGATCATACCGGATATTTTGTGTGCGGAATGATGTGTATGTTTTACTTTATATGATATCGTAGTAATATGCACATAGTAGATGAGACCGTAATTAAACAAAATTAATTAAGTGAATTAATTTAAAATTATTCCCACGCCAAAAATCGAGCCAAAAATTGTCTCACAATATTATAATGACGGTGAAGAGCCCTTGTTCGGATCCAACCGACAATCGCCGGGAGTTGACCTACCACAGTATATATCGTTATTATTGAGATATGATCGTTACGAGATCTCATGAATATTGGGTTACGACTCGACTAGAATCTTGCGGTGATTGGCCCTTGTCAGGATCGTCTGATTTTAGAGACAAGGGGTTGACTATCACATAGAGATGTGAAACGTCAAAGAGTTGACTAGTCGACCATCGAGTCGCGATGCGACGCGATCGAGTGGGAGTACCGTCGCCAAATTATCTCGGTTGATCGCCCTAGTCAGAATCGAGGTAACTAGATGGGATTCCAGCCACTAAATAATTAATTAAATTCTTGAAAGCCAATTGGGAATAGTTGGCTAGTGGGAGTAAAGCCTTATAAAATTTTAAATGCAAATTTAGGGTTTTTATACATGAGCTTTTACTTGTTCTATCTTTATTTATTGTTGTAGAAAATGTCAAAAAATTGAACCTTCGCTTTTATCATCGAAAACAAGCTTGACGAAATTAACTTTCTTGATTGGGAAGAAACCTCAAAATCGCTTTTGAGGCACGAAGATTGGCTATGTCTCGACGAGGCCCTACCGAAAAGCCCGCCGAGGTTCTGGCCGCGGATGCCGCCGAAGTATAACAACCACTGCTCGACAAGATCGATGCTACATGTATGATGATTGCTTTATGACAACCGAATCGCAAACAACATGAGTCTATGGACGCCTACACAATTATGGTCCACCTAAAGAAACTCTATGCTTCTCGCCTCAAGCACCGAGAGGTACGAGGTCTCAAGGCCATGTTTAGTTGTAAGATGGCATCTTGGATCATTGTGGGGTCACACGTGCTTAAGATGTTCAGGTACATAGAGAGGCTTGGGAAGCTGGGCCACAAGTTGGAGCGAGAATTGAGTATTGACTTGATTCTACAATCTCTACCTGATTCATTCTCGCAGTTCGTGATGAATTATCATATGAACAAGATAAATTGCTCCCTGCGTAATATTGAACATGTTGAAGACTCGCCGAGGCACTTTGGGAAGGGAAAGCAAGTGTTGCTGGTCACTTCGAGCAAGGGCAAGGCAAAAGCCTAGAAAAAGTCCAAGAAGGCGAAGGTTGCACCTAAGCCAACGCCTAAGATAGCAAAAGACAAATCCAAAAATGCTTGCTTCCATTGCGGTGAGACCGTACATTGGAGGAGAAACTGCAAAGGCTTCTTAAGTACCAAGAAGAAGCATTCTGATGCTTCAACTTCAGGTATATTTATGATTGAGATCAACATTACTTCTTCTAAGTCTAACCACCGGGTATTAGATAATCGGGTTGTGGTTCTCATATTTGTACTGAATATGCAAAGCACTAAGAAGAACTAGAGATCTCAAGAGAGGAGAGGTGGACCTACGTTGGGAATGTAGCAAGTGTTGTTGCACTAGCCGTAGGGAGTTTATTTTCTTTCATTGCCCAAAGGGGCTAGTACTTCAACTTAATAAAACTCATTATTTTGTTCATGCTCTTACGAAGAGCATTATTTCCATTTCCGCATTAGATGTTGATGGTTTTTCTTTACGCTTGAGAATAAATGTTCTTTTCACGTGATGGGACTTTTTATGGTAATCGACATACTTAGCAAACGGTCTCTACATATTAGATATGAATGTTGACGTATTTAATATAAATAACAAGAAAGCCAAGATAAATGACTTGAATGAATCGTACTTATGGCATTGTAGACTTGGCCAATAAGAATCGCATTTCCAAACTCTATAAAGATGGAATGTTGGATCAATTCGATTACGAATCGTTTGATACATGCGAAGCTTTTTTACTTGGCAAGATGACAAAGTCACCTTTTAATGGCAAAGGGATAAGATCCAATGAATTACTTGAGCTCATACATACTGATGTATGTGGCCCAATATCAATTCAAGCCAAAGGAGGATACTCTTATTTTATCACTTTCACTGATGACCATTCTCGCTATGGTTATATATACTTAATGAAGTATAAGTTTGAAGCCTTCGAAAAGTTCAAGGAATTCAGAAGTGAAGTGGAGAAACAACTAGGTAAAGAAATCAAAACACTTCGATCCGATCGAGGTGGAGAATACCTAGTTGGAGAGTTTTAAGATTATTTGAAGGAGAATGAGATTCTACCTGAATGGACCCCTCCAGGGACGCCACAGATGAATGGCGTGTCTGAGAGGAGGAACCGTGACCTTGTTAGACATGGTGCGATCCATGATGAGCTCGCAGCCTCCCAAAATCATTTTGGGGTAATGGTCTAGAAACCGCATCCTATACACCGAACCGAAGTTCCATCAAAGACGGTTGACTCTCACGCCATACGAGGTATGGACTAAGAGAAAACCGATCCTAGGTCATCTAAAACCTTGGGGTTGTCCGACTTACGTGAAGCGGATGATGCCTGACAAATTAGAGCCCAGGTCTGACAAATGTCTATTTGTGGGATATCCTAGGGAAACCAAAGGGTACCAATTTTATCATCCCGAGGAACAAAAGGTGTTTGTTACCAGGACTGGCCACTTTCTAGAGAAATAGTTTATTCTGGATAGGGTCAGTGGGAGTAAAATTGATCTTGAAGAAATTCAAGAACCACTTACGGATAACAGTCAGTTGATGGAAGTAGAGGACCTGCCACACACAGATGTGACGCCAGCCTCTACCGTAGACACACTAGCACCTCGAAGATCCACCAGGGAACGTCGTGAACCTGAAAGGTACACTGGCATGTATCTCATGGAAGATGAGGACCCTATAACTTATGAGGAAGTGCTATTAAGGCATGACAAAGAGAAATGGCTGGAAGCCATGAATTCTGAAATGGAATCCATGAAAGACAACCAAGTTTGGAACTTAGTTGATCCACCTGAGGGAATAGTTCCTATAGGGTGTAATGGGTCATTAAGAGAAAGACCGACATGGACGGTAACGCGACCACCTACAAGGCTAGGTTGGTGGCAAAGAGTTATAAGCAAAGACAAGGAGTTGACTATGACGAAACCTTTTCGCCTGTTGCCATGTTAAAATCCATTAGAATTTTGCTCGCTATTGCAGCATAACATGATTATGAAATCTAGCAGATGGATGTGAAAACAGCTTTCCTTAACGGGAACCTATCTGATGAGGTGTATATGACACAGCCTGAGGGTTTCACAACCAATGACGCCAGGATGGTATGTAAACTGCAAAGATCCATTTATGGATTAAAGCAAGCTTCTCGGAGTTGGAATCTTCGCTTTGATGAGATAATCAAACAGCTTTGATTTCATCAAGAACGAAGATGAGCCCCGTGTTTACAAGAAGGTTAGTGGGAGTGCCATTGTGTTCTTAGTACTTTATGTAGACGACATATTGCTCATAGGGAATGATGTGCCTATGTTACAATCGGTCAAATCTTGGTTATCCAAGAACTTCTCAATGAAGGACTTGGGTGAAGCAAATTTATTTTCTAGGAATAAAGATCTATGAGATAGATCTAAGAGGTTGCTTGTCCGCCGCAATCCACCTATATAGACAAGATGTCAAGAGATTCAAAGCATGGAGCAGATCCAAGAGAGGATTGCTACCCATGTCACACGGGGTCTACCTCGTCGGGCGGAATGAGTCCTAAGTCGAGAGGAGGAAAGGGCACAAATGAGTAAGATCCCCTATGCTTCGCAATCGGTCTATCATGTATGCCATGTTGTGCACTGACCAGGATGTCTCGCACTCTTAGTATGACTAGTAGGTACCACCAATCCAAGTGATGGTCACCGGATTGTCATCAAGAATATCCTCAACTACATGAGACGTGCACTAGGATATGTTCCCGGTTTTCGGAATGATGATTTAGTTTTACGAGGTTACACAGATGCGCCTTCAAACTGACAAGGATGACTTTAAGTCACAGCTTGGATTTGTTTTCACACTTAACGGAGGAGCAAAGTGAGCTGGAAGAGTTCTAAGCAAGAGACTACTGCGCACTCTAAAATGGAAGCCGAATACATGGCACCTTCGGAGGCAAAGAAAGAAAGCGCTTTGATGAATAAGTTCATTATCAACTTGGTGTAGTTCCTCAATCAAGGTATAAAGGCCTCTGCATTTGATAATAATGGAGCGATATCTCACCAAAGGAACCAAGGTCTCATCGAAGTCCAAACATGTGTTACGGCGCAATCACTTTATTAGAGAGATAAGAGATGGGAGGAGATGTAAAGATAGAGAAGGTCTACACGGATGATAACATATCGATCCGTTAACTAAGGCATTGTCTCAAGCAAAGCATGAGAAACATGTTCACTTGCACGGGCTTAGGCATATGGGTGATTGGCTTTAGGCCAAGTGGGAGATTGTTGGAAAGGTGTCCTAAACCCAATCGGGTTGGACTGGATCCGACCGGTCGGGTCATTTATGCTATTTAGTTCATATAATGACTTTATTATGATTAATAAAAGCACTTATGTTATTATATATTGTTTATCTTCATATTATTTGTTGTACATGTATCGTAACGTCCCTAGTATTAACTCAGTATTGTAGAAAACCATGATAGTGATTATGGTTGATGAGATCTTTAATCACTATAACAAGTTTGGTACTTTAAATGTCTCTAGTCTTATGTATTATCAAATGGGACATTGATAGTATAATCGACTAGCACGAATGGATGTCTTATATCTTATAGAAGGTAGGGATAGATCTCGCTCTATCGAAGTGTAGAGACACTTAGACTGTGCGTGGACGTGTATTGAGAATAAATGCGTTAGGGATCGACCCACTTACATTAAGTGTCACACTATGTGGCGGTTGTGTAATTATCCTTTGACCGTAGTCTTCATGGCATCACGGTGTGGATTGTCATACTTTGACACTATTGAGATTTCCTTAGCCACGGGCGATCATGCGGTAGTGATTGGGTATGATATTGAAGCATGCGGAGTATACATGATTGGTCGTCCGGGAATCACGTATCCTATTATTGAGATTGAATATCTGAAATGGCCTTCTTATAAGGAATGTCTAGCTCTCGAGAATCTTTGCAAAGTGGGAGTAAATGTGTTATCCCGAGAGAGCATGATATCCATATTATAAGATACGATCGTTAATGTATTGACACTCGAGATACGATCGTATGGATATTATTACAACGATAGGATTGTAAGTTACACGGTAACTGATTCACATGAAAGGTAGTAGTCATTGCTTTTGATTCCGATGATTGGGGGTCACGGTGTGTTGCTAGACGCTATCCCGTGATCGTTAGGTATGAAGGGCATTTTAGTAAATTTCACTTTGTGTCTACGGCCAACATATTCGGAAGCCTATCGGGTCACACACATATGAACATCGAGTCGGATTAAAATGCGGTTATAGTTGATAACCAAATAAGGAATGTTTATCTCTAGACTATAAAGGTTATGATGGTATTTATTTATTATGAATAAATAAAATACAAGATATTAATTATATACAAATTATATTAATTAACGAATATTCCGGAAGTCAATTAGTTGACTAATGGGGCGCCACTTTTACGTGTATAAGATACACTTGGATTGTGCACTTTAATTAATAAGATTATCATAATATTAATATAAGATATTAATTGATTTTGGAAAAATAGATTTATGGTAATAAGATAATTATAATCAATATAAGATATTGGCAAAATTAATTATAATAAAAGAGATAAATCAATCTAATTGATTTTCCTTATTTTATTGGAAAAATGTTTTCTTCTCCTCCACACTATATGGGGCGCCATCTACACTATAAATAAGAGGTGGGTGTCAAGCTCTTTTGTACATCACAATTGCAAGAGCTCATAGTTCTTGTATAAAATAGAGAGCAACCTATAGTGAGTTTGTGAGGAGAAAAAGCCCGGTCTAAAGAACCGGAGTTTTTCCCCGATAGCAATCCAAGAGGATTCCGTGTGAGGAGTTCGTGTGGATTAGCGATAGAGGCCGGACGCATAGGCGGCTTGCGGCAGACAGATTACTCTCCGTTGACGGTCAAAGCGACGATCTTATAGATCATCAAGGTATAACCGTCAAACTACTTAACGCGTTCATTGCATTAAACGAAAAACGATCTAGAAAAAGGAAATCAAATTTTAAATTCCGCTGCGTTAAACTAGTGATTTCCTAACATGAGCTTCACTTGGAGTCGGTTGAGATGCAAAATCAATCGATCAAAGTCGATTTTCATCCGATCCGTTATCGAACCGGGCGAGTCCAAGCCACCAAATTGAACAAGGGTCGGATGAGCATCAAACTAATATTGGTCAAGAAAGTATGATGTTAGCAGAGCTGAAGATCCAATGTTTGGATACCTCCCAAGAGGTATGTGTTTGATGATTTGATCGGATATGCACTTCAAGTTGCGTAAGAAGAAGTGGATGGTTTTGAACCTTCTACTTATAGGGAAGCAAAGACATGTTCTCAAGCATCTCAATGGCTTGTCGCTATGGAGAAGAAATGAAGTCATCATCAAGAATCGACTTGGGATCTAGTTAAACATACAACTAATAAGATAGTTGTTACTTGCAAATGGATCTTCAAGAAGAAGGAAGAAATAATCGCGGGCGTAATGAGTTAAGTATAAGGCACGCTTTGGTTGCAAGAGGGTTTGATCGAAAGAAGGGGTGGACTTTGATGAGATATTCTCACCAAAGGTAGTGTCGACATACTTCAATCAGTGTTACTAGCAATAGTGGCACAACAGGACTTAGAACTTGAGCGATTAGATGTGAAGATAACTTTTCTACATAGTGAGGTAGATAAATAGATAAACATGACTCCGCCTGTAGGGATTCCAAGTTCCCAAGGAAGATTGTGTATGCAAGTTGAAGAAGTCCTTGTATTGACTCAAGCAAGATCTGGCGAATGGGTATAAACGTTTGACGATTATAAGATCCAGCTTAAGTTATTGCATAAGTCCTTATGATTGCCGTGTTTTACAACAAACGGTTGAAAGATGGATCATATACCTATCTTGTGTTATATGTGGATGACATCTTGATAGCTCCAAGAAAGAAGTCGATGTTAGAATCCAAATAACTTCTCAAGATTGAGTTTGAAATGGAAGATTTGGTGCACCCAAGAAAATTATGAGGATGGAGATATGGAGAGATAGAAGTCGAAAGAAATTGTTTTTATCTCTCAGCAAGGCTATATACAGTAAGATTTTGGCCAAATTTGGCATGTCTCTTCAAATCCAATAGATACTCCTATGACATCAAATATTCACTTGTCGTTTTGCTTCACAATGGTAGAGAGAATGAGTACATGTCAAGAGTTCCTTATGCTAGTGCGCAGCGATCCTGATGTATGCCATGGTGTACTAGGCCTGATTTAGCTCGCGCGGTCGATGTTGCCGCAGAGTTTATGGCTCAACTGGAAAGAAACACTTTGAAAGTTGTGAAAAGAATATTTAGGTACCTTAGGGTACAATCGATGTTGGTCTCATTTATGGAGGTGATACTCAATAACTGATCATAGGGTACTGTGATGCTAATTATGTAGGTGATGTGGACAACAGAAAATAAATGACTGGTTATGTTTTCATATTGGGGAATTCGGTTGTCAGCTGGAAAACAACTCTTCAGGCCACGGTGGCTTTATCAACTACTGAGGCTGAATATATGGCTCTTACTGAAGGAGCTAAGGAGGGTATATGGTTCAAGGGGCTAGTCGGTGATTTAGGAGTTACATCAAGATCAAGCCGAGATTTATTGTGACGGATTGAGTGCAATGTGTCTAGCTAAGGAAGATTCATCATGAGAGAACCAAGCATATTGATGTGAGGTATCATTTTCTGAGAAATGAGAAGATGGTTGTAGTGAAGAAGATCGGCACCAAGGATAATCCTGGCCGATATGTTCACAAAACCGTTCACTGAAGCAAGTTTCGGTTGTGTCCGGAATTGCCGAATATTCAAAAGCTTATAAACTTATATCTGATACTCAACTGAGCGTGAGACCAGCTAAGTGGATTCTGGAAGAGAAGTCTCGGTATAAGTACATCCTGGAATTGACGAATGCATCTCGGTACAAGTACATCGATTATGCAATCTAATTGATCGTGAACGAGAGCTTAAGTCAAGGTGGAGATTTGTCGCTTAAGTGACTTGATTTCTAAAACCTGTGGAACTAATCAAAACCGAGCTGAGGAATGATAGTCGATTTTAGTAAAGTGTATTCATCCTCTGTGAAAGTCGATTCTGAAAGTCGATTGATTGAAGTCTGCAACTCGAGCTTATTTTGAAGTCGGCATCGGGCCGTGTATTGAGTTTCTTGAGTAATGACCGGAGTTCTACATCTGGAAAGCAGATTGATTACAAGTCCGAAGGTCGGCCTTGAAGCCGAGTTTCATATGGTGGATAATACCGGAGCCTCCGGTCCACATCCTGATGGGTATTTATGATAGTTCCGACAAAAGATCTTATAAGGCTGGGGTTTAGAATTTTGCTTATAAATACCAATGATGTAATCAATGTAGGTGTGTGAAAAATCCTTGTAACTTTGTGCATAATAAAATATCTCCTTTTCAGTCCGTGGCGGAGTCGGCACAACACCGGAAAGCACGTTAAATCATTGTGTTCTCTTTGTTTCGTGTTTTATCAATTTCCGCCATACTTTACGCTTTGCATTGCTCTTTATTTTATCCGCCTTTAGATTGCAAGCTTCTCATCTCGTGTTTTTAAGATTTCATTACTTTCAAGTTATGTTTTGAATGTGTTTTCCAAAGATTCCAAGTTGTTTTTTAAAACTATTTTATAACCGGATAGAGTAGATTCATGTCATGTCTCTCGCTTACGACAACCATGAATCTCCCTTTGATCTTCTTTGTTTTTAATGACACATGCCTCACTTCTTTATTTGGAATAATGAGATCGCAGTACATGTTGATTTGACTGATGGGTTTTGAGTGCTAGCTTAAAAGTGAAGCAATTGAAGTCGCTTATGTTTTAATATCCTTTGTAGTTGTTCATTTTTT